>MOOZ01000056.1:11358-23916 GCA_002930495.1 Cecropterus lyciades | reverse complement strand
ATGCTCGTTTGCTACTTCAGTCTGATAAAAAAAAGACATTGAACATGCTCTGAAACAGTTTGTTTGTTGAAGGCGACAACAAGCATTGGCTTATTTGATCTAAATTACATCAATAAAGCAGCTGTGATAGCCTATTGAATGTCGGTCGCCCAATCGAGGGTTCGAGGTTCGAATATCAGGTACCACTAATTTATCCCCAAAAATCATGTGCGTATTAGAAATGAATTATAACTGTTTTACAGTGAAGTTGACGTTGAGTATACTTACACATCTGATAGATGAGATAAGAGTACCAATTTGCACTTGGCCAGCGAGGTGGGCTTTGACCTTAAACTCTCTCATTCTGAGAGGCGACCCGTGCCCAGAAGTGGTACAATAATGGGTTGATAAATCAGCAAAGAAGGACAGACGTACAAACCGAATCGATAAATATAGATGAAAACTACGTTCCGCATACGACGGACAGAAAAACAGTTGAAAAGCCCACGAGATGGAAAGTGTACACGCAGAGAAATTGACTCGCGTCCCCTCGCGTGGTGATTAGATTTTTTCAGCAGTCAGTACTGAATTATGCATTATTTTCAATAGCGGTAGTGACCATAATGTATATTCCTGGTAGGCAGTGACATTTAATAGAACAAAGCTACTTGCAATGCGATAAAAAAAAGTACTAAGAAGAAATTAAATACAAATGTGTCTTTAACACTGAGAATTAATATTTTCAGAAAACAGACAAACACAATTTTGAGTATTGATTAGTATCAAAAGATAATTATTGATTATTGGAACGGGAAGATCCATCACCATATCAATTTCTGTGATGTAATTCTTGCTTGATAGTGGAAGAGTGTTTGCCGGCTTCCTTTCATATCCGGCGACCATTTTTGTGCTCGGGAGAAGAACTTGACTTTACTTTGAAATAACCCACGTTCTAAGTGATGTTGCTTCAATCTTATAAATAACATAGATTCGATTACACGAGGGGTTTCAGTTAAGTTAATTAAGGGATATATCCAGCTTTGATCTATCAAAAGTTTTTTATTGATAAAGGGTTAAGATTTTATTAATATATATTACGAAAAACGCAACAATCATTTCTTCAAAAATAATTCTTTACTTACATAAAGAGAGGATTCGGTTTGTTTTTTTTTTTAAGTAATTTCTTGAAGCATTTATATCATACGTTCGTGTAAAAATTCGGGAATCGATTACATTACACATTATCGAATCGACAATAATCGTCCACGCAAGTTACAACAATCAACAAGAAATCGCAGCAATTCTTTAGAAGCATGCAGCGACGATTTCTAAACATAATCCTAATTTATTGGTCATTAATAAATATCAAATGACTCGGAAAACTGTACGAACTGATAAATACATACGCGGTAACATTTCACACTTGGCTGCCGATAAAACAACGCAGTTTAAGTGTAAAATTAAACATACTTTATTTATAAAAATAAATGTAAACGAATCAAAAGAAACAGTTAAATGTTAAAATAATATTTTAATTATGATTTGATCAATTAAATATTTCAATAACTTTGCTGGTCCCCTGCTAGAGTAACCTGTGAAACTCCCAATATAATAGAATTTCAAAATAAGTAATAGATGCCGTAACGATTATTTTACATATAAATATTGTTAGGTTTATAAATTTAGTTTAGTATAGGGTATAGTTTAGCAATAGTATGTTCTTACAACGACCATAATAATAATGACAAATTTATTGATACTCATACTGCACCCCATAATAATAAATCCTTGAGAATAACAAACTGTCAGTTTGTTGCAGTCCACATAATGATAGATGTATAGAGGCTAAAGGAATCAACCATGAAGTTGATAAATACGACCCGCGTGGCAGAGCGGTCACCATACCAGTCTAACACGCTGTGGGTCCCGAGTTCGATCCCCGGCCAGACAGACATCGGAATGATGAGTTTAGATTTCTGTTCTAGGTCTGGGTGTTTGTGTATTCGTCTTTTTGTGTCCATGGCACTCATGACACAGGAGAAAATCCTAGAGAGGGGCTATGAGTGGAGATAGCGTGTTTTTTTTTTTAATAAAAGACGCTAAATTGAAACATGTAAACAACCAAATAGTTTGTAGCGCTGTCTACAACCTGAAGGGTGTAAACAGCGCTACAAACGATTAATTCAGAAATGGGCGTCGAATGAATACTTCTGCTACTTTAGCGTCTAAACTTCCCAACTAGAGGGGTTGGTCGGCGCACACGACAGTCCGCGCTGTGAGGTGGCGCGCGCGCACGCGTCATAAACACCTAATATTGTGACAACAGTGCCGTGTCAGTGTTAAGATGCGTTCAGCTATCACCTGCGTTTTCCTCGCGTTCATTGTGAGTACGATGCGCTTAATAAGTGCATTTCTTTAGTTTTTTTTCGGCAGAGAGTTTCGAGCGCGATTTTCTTCTCCGGAATGTTGTTCGATTGAATTTAATTTATTGCTTTTAGTATATACATGATTGTTAACATTGTGAATGTAATGGATATATATGAAATACTCGTAGATATCTCATTTATTTTTTGGGAGCGGATATTTTCTTGCAACTAAGAAGGGCATAGAGAGGGCAATGCAGTTTGGAAAATTTATACACAGAGGAACTTAAAAACTATCTTCAATGGATTATTTAAACCATCAAATAAATACTTTCACCATATGGAAAAACGATTTAGGTAAAGTCTTGTGTTGTAGGGAAAAATTTGGGAACAAGGTCTTTATAAACTCAGCGACGAGTTTTACAGGTATATGTTTGAACTTGGTATGTGTATGACAACAATTTAACTGAAGCCAATGAACAAATACGTCGCTACACTTGAAAACTAATTTCGAATACTTTATTGACTACTTCCCACCCATAGAATGTATATAGACAAATTGCTGGAAGATGGGATTAAGTTTGAACACTTGTTGCACTAACACCTGTGAGCATATGCACACATGTGCAAATGCTTACAGGTGGTAGAACTGTTTGTGGTTTGACTTTCGGGACACTTCTGCCACACCTGTTTTAATAATAGCGTGTTAAACACTGTCACAATCAGATTTAAAAGAAACGTACGAATCCGCAACGTTCGTATTTAGTCCGCAGGGGTAGCAACGCATCTGTGGCCAAACTCTGGTTTTAATTTAATCTGGAGTTGATTAAAGGAGTGCATGGGCGACATTTGCCACCAAAAAGTGGACTGCAGACACGTTGCTGCTTCCATATTATAAAAAAAGAAACCGATGACAAACTAACGGAATCACTATTCCTAACAAATAGACTAAAGAATAACACATATACATTTGCACTCGAACTCTGTACGGTTTCACAATACATTGAAGTTGAAAGTAGAAATGTCAATATTAAACAATTTGGCAGCGATGAAACATAATTATGCATCTATACTTTCTTGTATTGCTTAAACAAAAACCCACGCGCTGCCGACAGTACAGTAAATCAAAAACATAAATTATCTATTCATATGTACGTGATATCATATGTAATATACCTATGTAATAATAATTGTTTTCGATTTCATCGTGATTATCGCTTATATTATTTTTTAGACTAATAAATAAAAACAAAGCGTGTCTGTAGTTTTAAAATAGTCTTATATAAATAATAATTTTATATTATATTTTATTACGATCATTTTACTTTATGCACAATAATAATAACGATAAAAAATCGTTAGTCTGTTTTCAAATCTTTTTCCAGAATCTATTGATTTTGTAAAGCACAAAAAATGTTTGGAACTTACAAAAAATAACATATGTATATAATTTTCTGCTAAAAATACATCGAAGATTAATATAACATCATTTTCAATCATTCTATATCGCATCAAAAAACCTAAACTATTTTTGTTTGTCAAGAAATTTCATCAATTCTAACGAATAAAAAATAGTTACACGGTATTCGGTAGCTTAATTGAAATTTAAGTGCATAGTGACATATCGTAAATCTGAAACTTTCTTCCTCGCGTTTTTGATGCTAATAATGATAACAATAACTATTGCTTAATTAACCAAAACGATGTGATAATCATTTTTACGTCATTTTTATTGTATGTTTAGGATATTTTTTACGACTTTTAAATTAGTTATGATAAAAAAGAAATAGAGTAAAAAATATTTATTTATTTATTTTTATTGAACGCCAACACAATGCACATTAATACACTGTAAAGAAACAAAATAATACGTAAGGGGCTAGCCTAATGCCATTACAATTATAGGCGTAGACTGCGTGCTAGATGTAGAAACAAAATCATTAAAGACAAATATATATTTATGTTACCATAAAAAAGATAGCAGAGATAGCCTTGAAATTGAGCCTCTACGTGATACAAATCCAAGACACATCCATTTTTTAAGACATTTGCATTTTACCGAATTTCGCTACAGTTTGCAACGAAACATTGTGGCCTTATAAGATCGGTCATGAACATTTGTTTGTAACACTGAATCGCTTGAAGCGAAAGTTTCATGACCCTCCGGTAAGAGTTCTGAAATATAATGTTAAGAGGCATGTAGGCCCCACATGCCTCATCAATCCTCACTTGCATAGCTAGGTCGACGCATTCCTGTACCTGTAATTCCGGGATCGGAATTGGGCTACGGTATCCCCTGTCTGTCGTAAAAGGCGACCAAAAGGGAGCTTCCGGGGCTGCGGGCGGCAAGAGTGGAAGCTCGAACCGACCAGCCAGACGACCCCGGGAAGGAGGGTGGCATGTGTGGTCGCATACTTTCGTCAACGCCTGAAAGTGCGGTGAGTGTAAATGCTCACCGAGGAAGAGCCCGCAAGGGACATCACGCTTGGAGGACTTCGGTTGTATTCCGTTGGAAATCCCTGAGTCCTCCACGCAGCGCTAAGGACGGTAAAAACTGTCGGGTACCTTTTAAAGTTTCTCCCTCGAAAATAAAAAAGGAGGACATAAAGTCCACCTGCAAGAGACGTGCCCAGCTATGGGCCAGTGATGTGTTGACCATGATCTGATTTTCCCAAAACGCTTTAAAGGGCTCGTTACATTTTTTTTTGTAAATTCAACATTACAGCACACAATACAAGAATTATGATAGATACAGATAACAGGCAACGACCTCGATGTGTGTCTGCCATTGTGGCGGGATGTGATTTTCCCACCCAAGTGGAGCAATAAGTAGATCGAAGATAACCTGCCTATATAGGTGTCGTGTGTGAACTATTGGTGTCCTAAGCATTGAAAACGCATTTCTAAAATATAATGACAGGTTATCTAAAAAAATTGCAAAAAATTAATAGCGTTTCACTAATTTAATGCGAAATGGCATTAAATTAAAAAAAAACTTAGTTACTATTACAATTTTTAATATTTGATAATATAAACAGGATTTTCTCACAATTTAATTTTAAGACCGCATTAACTTAATAGTTATTTTTTCATTTATTTTCTATCATAATATATCCCGAAAATTTCAGAATTAAATATTGGCTCATTCATAATTTTAAACATAGTATATTAACATTCAATATGATGAAATGGATTTAATTTAAGCTGAAAAGCTAAAGCTGAAATTTCCAAGCCTAAAATCGGACCCAATGTCTATTAACGCTTCGCGCTAAATTCACTTCAAACGACTTACGCTTGAAGCAAATGCTTCGTGGCTAGCGGTAACACATCTAAAATCGAATACAGATAAAACCTGTTTTCTAATATATCAATTGGACAACAGATTTTTTTTTTACATTCACTCAAAAATAGAAATAAACAAAAATTGGAATGATAACAATACTAACGTGTAAAAAATATATAACTACAAACTTATCTGATCATCTAAGAACCAGATTAGTGTTGCACTCCCTTTGGTTTGCATAACTGAGATGTCCGATGCCCTTGAAATAATCACTATCTAACTAAAAACATTACGTACCGCCACGGTACGTTCACATGTGGGTCTAGATCATATCTCCGAAGATAGCCATAACGATCGGCATTCATATGTAACACAAAAAATGCATTTAACACAACAGATAATGTGTTGTGCCGCGAAACGAAAGCGAAACAATGCGCCATTCTTGTTATGGTCTGACATTTAGTCTTGTTTGTAGGTATATTTCAAAACTGTTTAGATGATTAAAGGTAGCCTCTCAAATATAAAGTTTTCAGTGAAAGAAGTCTACATATCCACGGTTGTCAATTTCGACTATGTCCTAAACTTCCCTAGCATTAAGAGGAGCAGCGATAGGCTGTGTTGAAACTCGTCCTCTCGATCGAGGCTCCGAGCTTCGAATCCCAGGCACGCACACCACTGATTTTTCTTAAGTAATCTGCGTATTTGTTAATTAAATTAAATTTATTATCACTGCTTTACGGTGAAGGAAAAACTCGTGAAGAGAAGACCTGTACACCTGAGAGTTGTCTTAAAAAAAAAAGAGTTCTCAAAGGTGTATGTAGTCTGCCAATTCACACTTGGCCCGCGAGGTGGACTATGCTTAAGACTCTCCCTTAACAAACGTATTTTTTGACAAAAAATATACTCGAAAACTAAAATAATGCTAAGTAAACAAGTTCAAGTTAACCTCTAATTGTAACAGATTGTATAATTGAATTACATGTGAGAATTTTTGTTAATTGGTCCTTGGATTAAACTCGCGGTTTCATTGTTTTTGGGGCTTAATTACAATTGGCGAATATGACGCTATAAATAATATGGTGGCAAAAATCCATTGCGATGTCCCAAGTTCAATTCCTGTCCAAGTATAAACGTCGAAAATTAAAATTTTCAATATCTATTGCGGATTTGAATTTTTGTGTTGTTTATTACCTGTGTATCCATGACATCATAAAGGGGCAAATATGTTCTTTTTTTGATAAGGAGAAGACAGGAATTTTAACGATGTTCAGTTTAAAGATTATTGGAGAATTATATTAAAATCAGTGGATTGGAAATTCGCGAGGGGGGTTGGCTGCGGAGTCACGCGAACGTGCCGCACGCTAGCCAACCGCGCACTTTCCCGCCACCCACAATTTTACTTTCAAACGCATACTGAAATATCCACGTTTTTTTCTAGAATACGATTGTTATAATGGACATTGTACAATTAACATTCGTTTGCAATGATATTTCACAATTATTGAATATTCATTGTTTGGTTTACAGATACACAAAGGCCGAGCGGCAGGCGACGACTTCAGACCGACGCCGATACCCCTCAACGAGTGGCAAAATGATGAAGACCGACATGCCCGCGCTGGGACTCTCCAAGAGACCATCAAAACTGAATCTCCGCCCGCAGTCGCCGCTATCCCTGCACACTACTGGGAGGACGCTTTGAGACACAGCGTTTATTTAACACTTGTCAGAGACAAGATTGATCAGCTGATAGCTAAGGGTGATGTCGTATCTCCGGGAACGAAACCCGACAAGAAAGGATCTAAGGAAGTAGACGATCACGACCTTTGGGAAAAAATTAAAACAGCACCCTTTGATAGGATAGAGGAAGAGGACCCGTCCACGTTTGGTGATGTCGCAATCATGGCCACGGGGAGACTTCTAGAGGAGAAAGACGGTTTCAGATTCACTGAAGATGAACGTTCCAAGGAAAAATGCATTGAAGACAAATGTATGGATGGAGTGAAGGCAATATGGTCAGTAAAACGGATCCGACAAAGAGATCAAGAAATGTCTCCTGGTCGGTACCATTACGAACTAACATTTTCAGTAATCTCGCAAACGCCGAAAAAACAGAAAAAGCCTTTTGAAAATCCTATCAGAACCTTCACCGTGCGAGAAAGTACTCCTGATAGAACCACTATTGCACCGCAGAAACTTGGAAATCGCGAAAATACACACTCTCAAGTCATGCGGCCAGAACGAGCTGTCTGGATCCACAAAAACATTGTTCCGACGAAATATCACCTAGGCCGATCGTATTATCATGGTTTAGATAGGATCTTTTCATCTTTGTTTTCATACGATGACGATGAAGATGAGACTCCACCGGAATCAACCGCCAGACATAAATCAAATTCATACGTCCCACAATTTTATCCTCCATATTCAAAAGCTGGATATGTCGGGGCTTCCACTGATCAACACCAACAAAATCAAAAGTATACGCCGTATCCGTACAAACAACCACTGAAAAGTTCACACCCAATTATTCCACCCCCATTAGCCTCAGCCCCCCACCATTATCACGACATAGATTCAGCCGAAATCCCGAGTGGCAATCAATACAACAATGGTAACCAATATACAAATGGCAATCAATATAACGGTAATCATAACAATGGGAATCAATATGATGGTAATCAATTTGGCAATGGCAATCAATACAATGGTAATCAACACACGAGTAGCAAGCAATACAATGGCAATCAACATAACAGTGGCAATCAATATAATAGTAATCATTATAACGGTAATCAGTTCAGTAATAGTAATCAATATACCAATGGTAATCAGTATACTAATGGTAACCATTATAACAATGGAAACCAGTACACAAATGGTAATCACTATAACAATGGTAATCCATACACGCATCAGTCTCACAAAATATCATCATCAAACAAGCCTGTCAGAACAACACGGCCAGCTGTTTTGCCAACACCACTGCCACCTATACCGCCGACAAAAGACTTATCATTTGAAGTTGGTAATATGATGAGGCTTGGAAACAATGATACGACACACCTCCCAGAAACTATTACTATCTACAAAAACTACAACAAATTCCGGGCACCACCAGGAAAGGTCAATTACTTCCCCGAAAATGTAAGGCCACCAATATACAATGCTCCGCCAGGAGTGTTCGTTACTATGGATAAGAAGCCATTCAAGCCTATGCCTCCCTTAAAGCATATGCCAACGTCAAAGCCAGTAAGACACAATAGGCCAATAGACTTCCGACCCAGCCCTCAAATACCTGACGGTCAATCTACGGAACCAGACGCTTTTATTGAAACTGCATTTAGACCGATAACTGCTGGTTATACTGATAGAAATTCTACTGAAGACATTGAATTTTCTGAGACTTTCAAGAAGGCCGAAAATAAATTACGAAAAACGAATGGAACCAGAAAACCTTCGAAAAAACACGATAACGTAAAGTCACAAAAACTTTCTACGAATGCGCCAGACATAATAACTGCAGCGAATGTATCAGAACAAGATGTCGAAACTATGGAATGGACAAACATCTTAGGAGCTTTTACGAAAACAACACCCATGGCATCTGCAATAGAGAAAATCAATGTAACAGAGACATCTACGCCATTATCCACGACTGAATCTGTTTCTACTTCTAAAAGAAGAACAACTACAACTACTGAACCTATACCAGAAACGACCACGAAAACTACTACACCTAAACCTAAAAAACGTACGCGACCACCACCGAAATTTGTCAAACAAGATAAACTTAAGAAACACAAAAGAATTACGTCAACTACGTCGGCATCCACGACTAAAGCACCGGAAAAATCCACAGTGAAAAGGCCAACAAAAGATCTGACACCGCAAGCAAGTTCTGCTGCCGTAAGTTCTACTAAATCTCTATTAGAAACCACAAGCAAAAAGATACCCGCGACCACTAAAACAACAACGACAACTTCAACGAGCACTTCAACAACCCCAGTAACTACTAGTACCGCCACTACGACTACAACTACAACTACGTCGCGTCCGACAACCAAAACAACAACTACGAAACGGACGACAACCGCAACCAATGAATCCTCACCAAAGAATAAGAATCGTTTTAGACAATCTACATTAATTTTGAAAGGAACTTCAGTAAAACACGACAAATGGAGCTTGAAAAACCAAACAAGTACAACCCCTGCCGGAAAGTATCCATATCGGAGAAAAGGATCCAACTTCCAAGGTTACGTTTCGGCGCCCGTTCCCAGAGAAAGTGAAAAAGAAACCAGAAAAAGACATCATGAAGACCGTGCCAGTGATTTTAGTACAATCGGTAGTATCACTGAAGAAACAAAAACAGAACTGGCTACGCAATCGACCACAACAGAGTCAATAAGGGAGGAGAGTGACAACATTAACGAAACAACAGCAGGTAATCAAGAGGAAGAATACGATGAAAGTGAAGAAGAGAAAAATGTTGAAAATACCGAAGAAGAATCAAAAGACAACGCGGAATTCATATTTCAATCAACAACTTTACAACCTAACGACATAAACAATGAAGTTATTGGCTTAGACGAAGACGTTACAAGCGATCAGGTAGTTGAGACTACACCCCACTCAGTTCCGAAGAACAAAACTAAATGTAAGAAAAAGAAGACAAGCGACGTCAAGCCCGACAACTCAAATAAAGCTTCTGTAACTTCTACAACAACGACGACGACGACGACTGATAAGCCCACTGCCTCCGACATTTTTCAAGATTTATTCGATTTCAACTTCGGCAGTATATCCGAAAAAGTGAACGAGATATCGTCGCCCAAACCAGAACTAGACGAAGAGGAAAGTGAAAATCATGAGAAATACCTTAAGGTTGATGAGGATTTCAAAGATTTCCTTGATAATCTAGGCGAGAAACAGACTAGTTCGGATACAAATACTGATGAAGACGAACATTATGATGATGACGATGACAAAGCGGCACCACCAATTGATGATGAGGATTCTGAAGTAACGAGTGAAGATGACAAGAATTCCGGAAGACATTCTAGCGATGACAACTATGAGGATTATCAAGACCGTCCATACAGTTTTCTAGAATTATTGGCCATGGAATAGACTGAATTTACTTTCTTTATATAATAATACTCACTATGACAGCTTTAACTTAATTTTCACTATACATATGTTCTAAATATCACTAGACGAAAATCTGTATATTTATTCATATTTTTTCCTTATTTCATGTTAATATTCTCAAAAATGATTGATGAAAATTATAGACGACTAATAGTCAGTGCTCAAGATACATAAATAACAAATGTTACAAATAATTTATAAGCATTTAAATCATTCCATCTCTATTAGTTCACATGCAAATGTAAATATGAACGTTAGACATAAGTTAAGATATAATCTAGACTTAAGCGTACTGATAAAACTGAAGTATTTATTTCAAGGAATAAAGTATTATAAAATAAGATTATATTTAATTTTTCACCTGATGTTAAGCGCTAAAATTCGCTAAACCCTGATGATTGCGAATTGCCAATGACACTTGGAGCGAAAGTTTCGTGGCCCTCGGGTAAAAGGTAAATAAAGGTGATGGAACTCTACGTGGTTCGATTCTGGAAGCACCACTGCCACATATCTTTCTGCCTAATAACAGCAGTGTTATGTGCTGCTGTGTTATGGTCTGAACCTTGTGGTAAGGCATACTTCATTGAGGCATTCCAACTTAATTCTCAGGGGTAGCAATGCATCTGTGGCTAACTGCAGGTAAGACTCTTATCTTATCTGGGGTTGATTACAGATGTCCACGGGTGACAGTGACCACTTAACACCAGGTGGGCTGCATGCTTGTTTGCTACCTCCATATAAAATAAAAATAAAAAATTGCATTATATACACTATCACACTCCGCGATCCCGAATGGAACAATGCATACTATGTATAATAATTATATAGATACATACATATACATAAATAATGCTTTTAAAGCCTTTGTGATTATATTACCTGCACCTTCCATTGAATATTTGTAGATAGGCTCCGGTTTGAGTGGCACAAATGATGCAAATGATTCTGGAGTTATGTCTTTGATTCTCTGGTGATATGACAACCTAAAAAAAAAGAAAATTGTTATCTATTTCTTCTTACTTTATTGAAGGCGAAAGTTTAGTGAGGATGTATGGATAAATGTTTCTTACTTTTTTATGCAAAAACTACTGATAAGATGAAATGTCGCACGCAGATGGCCTGGATATCAACCAAGGAGGCGAAGCCACGAAAAGATTGAAAGTTAGTAATAAGTTAGTAGATAATAATATTTTTATATAATATTTATTCTCAACTTCATGGGTCCTGCACCCCTAATATTAATCTTAATAATACCACGGTATGTGTGGCATGGCTTAACAAATTATTTAATACAATCTCCTTTATCTATACTAATATATAAAGCTGAAGAGTTTGTTTGTCTGTTTGTTTGTTTGAACGCGCTAATCCTCAGGAACTACTGGTCCGATTTGAATAATTATTTCAGTGTTAGATAGCCCATTTATCGAGGAAGGCTATAGGCTATATATCATCACGCTAAGACTAGCAGGAGCGGAGCACCAATGAAGAATGTTTCAAAATCGGGTTTTTTTTTTCTAATGAGAGCTTCCACTGCATGTGCTGCGTAATCGGTTAAAGTTTCGTGAAAATTTAGTATGACAGAATTGATCGAATCGAAGCGAAGTTGTTTTTATAAATATAATATTTATTCTTATCCAAATAAATACATAAATTAGTATTTTGTAGTAACTAATACGCGGGTGAAACCGTGGGGCGCAGCTAGTGTAGTATAATTTCAAATATTTTTTTTATACAAATATATTTGAAATTTCTCTACATTTTGCATACTACATATATTTA
>MOOZ01000054.1:58056-71701 GCA_002930495.1 Cecropterus lyciades | reverse complement strand
AAAATAAGCAAAGCAAAGGCCCCCCCGCCCCCATATAGTGCTTACGTAATACTTGAACGGCCCCTAACGTCAAATTAAAATTAATATCAAAATCGAAATATTGTGAAAGAGCCATAATATAAAGTTTTTGAAATTTATTGTATACATCTCATACTCGTAGGTAGCTAGTGTTTCAAGTGGGAGTCGAACAGAGGCTATAGAGGAAGAAAAGTCAGCTAGACTAAAATTACTTCCCAAAAATTTTGAAAGCTTTTATTTTTAAATTATACTAAGATTAAGATTAAATAGACTCCGAAATTTGTTGACGAGACAACAAAAAAGGTCTTCTCGCTTGAAGTATTTTTTCTTTTTTAACCTATATTAAGTAGGGGGTCTAGGTCCCATGTTATGGTACACACCCCATGATAAAAACATAAGATAAATACGCTTGTATATAACATACAAAACACTACCCTCCACGTAGTGTCCGACCGAAGCTCAGCTTCGGCTTCGGCCACCTTCGGCCAAAAAATACACCTTCCGCAAAAACTTCGACTTCGGCCAAAATGGGCCGAACTTTGGCCGAAGTCGAAGGTTCTAGACTAAATTGAAATTGAAAGCGCCTAAATTGAACGAACTATAACGAATGAAAGATGGAGATGGTGAAGTGCAAGGGTAAACGAGATCCATTTTTTTTTATAGTATGGAAGTAACAAACGAGCCTGCAGCCCACCTGATGGTAAGTGGCTACTACCGCCCACGGACATCTCTAATCAACCCTAGGTAAGATCAAAGTCTCACCTAAGGTCAACCACAGATGCGTTGCTACCCCTGAGGACTAAGATGGAATGCCTCGAGAAAGTATGTCTCCCTTACCACACCCTTCAGACCAGAAAACAACAGCGCATAACACTAGTGTTATTAGGTAGTAATAGGTGTGACGGTGGTGCTTCCGGAGTCGAACCACAAAGAGTTCTACCATCTTCAAATCCATCGTGGGCTTGTGTCACCACTTGTGTATATTTTACATAATTCGAATTGTCATCGTTTTAGAAAAGTATGGAAAGTCAGTAATCAGCTCTAGAATTTGTTTATATTCAGTCAGCATAGATCTTTATCCACAAAAGTTTAAATAAAAATCATAAAAAAAAAACACTTTTAAGCAACTTAGAACTAAATTTCTTATGGTTTTTAAACCTTCGGTTTCGGCCAAGGGTTGAGGGCATAGCCGAATAATAGGCTTCTTAATTAGGCCGAATAATCGACCTTCTGTCGGACACCATAAGATATACATACACACGCTCGAAAAATTTCCCATTACCTTCCTTGTGACACAGGTAAAAAAAACATTTTTGTTTACTCCTTGCACGCAGTCGGATAAGAAAACAATTGTTTAAAAGTTACCAGTAATTACCCGCATGTAATAAAAATGTTACATATGTGGTTTTTTGGTTAATTCTGAGGCGAGGAAAGACAATGCGGGTGTTGTTAAAGTAACTATAAATAAAACTAAATCGACTTTCTTAACTATAGTCGTAATAATTTTGAAGGTGGTAGAACTCTTTGTGGTTCGACTCCGAAAGCACCACTGCTACACCTATTTCTGCCTAATAACAGCAGTGTTGTGCGCTGTTGTGTTCTGGTCTGAAGGGTGGGGTAAGGGAGACATACTTTCCCGAGGTATTCCATCTTAGTCCTCTGGGGCAGCAACGCATCTGTGGCTAACCTTAGGTGAGACTTAGATCTTACCTGGGGTTGCTTGGGGATGTCCTTGGGCGGTAGTAGCCACTTACTATCAGGTGGGCTGCAGGCTCCTTTGCTACTTTCATACTATAAAAAAAATGGATCTCGTTTACCCTTGCACTTCACCATCTTCATCGTTCATTCGTTATAGTTCGTTCAATTTAAGTGCTTGCTAGAACCTTCGGCCTATTTTGGCCGAAGTCGAAGTTTTTTGGAAGGTGGCCGAAACCGAAGCTAGAGGTTCAAAAACCCAAAAGTAATTCAGTTCTAAATTGGCTAAAACTGTTTTTTTTTTATTTTTTTTTGTAGATGAAGATGTATGTTGATTGGATGTAAATAATTTCTAGAGCTGATTAAAATTTATTTGTTGGTTTTCTAAAATAACAACAGTTCAAATACTGTGAATTTCTGTATACAAATGGCGACGCAAGGCCACAATGATGTTTTCGGTTAGCCTTTCGCTTCACCATCTCCATCGCAATATCGTGTATTCGTTATACTTCGGATAATTTCGACGACCCGCGTTGCTGAGCGGTCACCATACCAGTCTGACACGCAGTGGGTCCCGGGTTCGATCCCCGGCCAGACGGACATCTGAATGATGAGTTTAGATATCTGTTCTGGGTCTGGGTGTTTGTATATTCGTCTTTGTGTGTCCATAGTACCCACGACACAGGAGAAAATCCTAATGTGGGGCTATGAGTGTAGAAAGCGTTTATGCCTTTATAAAAAAAGAAAAAAAAAAAGAATTTAGGCACTTGCGTGCCTTCGGCTTCGGCCGAAACTTCGGCCCATTTTGGCCGAAGGCGAAGGTTCGGTCGGACACTAATTACAATGAAGAACTCATGTTGATTTCTATACATTTTCCGTATTTAAAGCTAATGGTTATTAAATTATTAATTACAATTATTTATTTCTTGTATCTATTAGACTGTGTGTTTAAATAAAAAAAAAACATATTTTACTCATAAATCAGTTTTTTTTTCAGTATAAAAGCAAAAAAAATAAGATAATTTTATTTCTACAACATTTTAATTTCTGTATTCTTACTCTTCATATGCTCTTTCCAGGCTACATCGTATTGTCCAGCTTCTCTCTCATCAGCGCCTTCGGTCTCCTTCTCCTCCTCTCCATCCAGCCAGCTCCCGGGACAGCACTCAACGACATCACCTCGGGTGCTGTCTGCAGCATCAGTGTACTGTCTCTGGGTCTTGCTTCGTTGGGTGTTCTTGCTTCGTATTGCTGCGCCACTGATCCACCTGATAATAGAGTAGGTACTGCTAGATGGTATTAGTGAAGAAAAAAGACCGGAGAGAAGTAGGAGAAAAGCAAGGATAAGCGGAGAAGAGGGGATTAAACAGAAATAAGACCGAAGAGAAGCAGGAAAGAAACGAAGCTAAGTAGAAGATGAGAGAAAACAGAAATAAGACCGAAGAGAAGTAGGAGAGAATCGAAGATAAGGAGAAGAGGGGGGTAAAGAGCAAAAAGACCGAAGAGAAGCAGGAGAGAATCGAAGATAAGCGGAGAAGAGGGGAAAGTTCTTTTCTTTACATGTACTTTAATGAAGAGATAAGATATGCGGTGTGTGTATACAGAGCGTATCGAACAACCTGCTTTTCTCACACATTTTGTTATGAGAAAAGCAGAAGAAAAAAAAACATAACAGGAAAGATTGAGGAGAAGAGAGGATCATGTAATTAATGGTCGAGGTGTAGAACATAGTGTTCTAAATAAAACGATTAAACTGGAATATTGAATTAAATGCCTAAATTATGATGATAAAAAAGAGTTCTCAAAGGTGTGTGTAGTCTACCAATTCGCACTTGGCCAGCGCGGTGGACTATGACCTAAAACTTTGTCTAAGAGAATACCTCTGTGGGACAATAATAGTTTGTTTACCCTGATGAATTGTCACGGTGTTATGTGATTTTTTAAATATCAAATGTGTAAATATACATTTTATAGGGAACAAGTTGCATATTAAGTGTTCTGATTAAATTTAGAAAATACTTAATTGTTTAACATGTAACGTTGTCACCTACTGTCATATTTTGAAGAGTTTTAAAATGTCACTTTAAGTAAAGGTTTACGTGATTTATTAGACTTGTGTCACGTGATTTATTAGACTTTCAAAAATATGTAAATGTCACGTATGATGATAGAATTGAAGATGTCACTTTCCGTATTTAGAGGTTCGTGACGCGTTCGAGGCACGTGACTCATAAAATATTTATATTGTTACACTTTATATAGAGCAAAGTACTTATTGTTTAAATATTGAGATCAAATGAAGAATGATTTTCATTGTTTATTGAAGTTTCCAAAGAAAAATGTTAATTAAAAGCGCGATGTTTAAAAATGAGTGAGTTATCTATCGCGATCATTTTAGGAGTAAGTGTTTTAAAATGATCGCTGATGACGATGATTAATTAATTTATTATCTATGTAACTTAATAATATTGTGTTGTATTTACTGTAATTGTATGTACAAATATTGAAATCTTAATAAATTGGTACTGTTAAAGTAGTTGATTTTAAACTTTCAATATATGTATATATGCATATTGATCATACCGCATAATAACAATAATTTGTATTTTATGGAAATAATAAAATTGTGTTCAAATTAAATCTTTTAAAGCGATTATATATTGATAGAAAAGGACAAAAATAAATTTATATTCGTATTTTTTTTAAAAGAATTGATCACTTTTTGATTCGCTGGACGATAGACTACGTTATTAGTAGTTTGTCGAAATTTTAAGTGCGGTCCCAAAGTTTTATATATGTGAATGCTGTATTGAAAAATAAATAATAATCCATTATCTATTATTAAATATGTGTAGACTTGAGTAAAATTATGTGATTGTTGGTAAAATAAATTATTAATAATTATTAATCATTGTTTTTCTTACTACCCACTAACTAATACAACGTACGTCATACTCGTGTTTTAAGATAGGTTCGAGTGCATACTACAATACAGTTTTTGATGAAAGTTTCAAGGTAAATCAGTTTCGATTGCATTACCTACTTTTGTCAAGTTTTAACCCATTCTTACCTCGAATTTAGGATAAATAAGTGTCAGAATATCTACCAGAATATGTATATCTACCTATGTACTTACATCTGAATAAGAGTCGTTTTTTCCACTTTGTTTACAAAATTCATTCATGTAATAAACGCATTTTCGTTTATTATTTAAAACGAAAATGCTACCTAATGTACAGTTGTCGCATCTGGAGGTACCTAATGAATTTAGATTGTCTTATTTTGTGATCGGATGTTGCTACCCCATATGACCAAGCTAGAATGCTGTGCATTGTTACAATTATTAAAAATATTAATTCATATAGACGTTAATGTAGAAACAAAATGAGATGCGGCCCTGAAAAGGGCCTTGTCACTACGAAATAAATTAAACAAACATCAAATTAACAAACATTTATTTTGTAAATATAATTTTCAGGGCGTAGACATCTGGAACTGCCAAATTACCCGCCAAAACCGTATAGCGTTCGGCCTTGACGTTTTAGAGCATAGACAACATCCATAGCTGTCACTGTTTTTCTTTTCGCGTGCTCGGTGTAGGTAACTGCATCTCGAATGACGTTTTCTAAAAATATTTTCAAAACGCCTCGAGTTTCTTCGTAAATAAGACCAGATATGCGTTTAACTCCGCCTCTTCTTGCCAATCTACGTATAGCTGGTTTAGTAATGCCTTGAATGTTATCTCTTAAGACCTTTCTGTGGCGTTTCGCGCCTCCCTTCCCGAGACCTTTTCCGCCTTTTCCTCGGCCTGTCATTGTGTTTGATGCTTGATGATGAATAACTATTTTGTACAGTGCATCGCGCTTTTATATAGTAGCTGGTGGTGGGGATTTCATTGTATTTTTGAGGGTAGATTACTATTTTTAAAAGTAATAGAAATTTTTGTCACGCCTATTTGGCCTAGCCCACTAGACCACAAAACATTTGTTTTCCTCTCCAAGTGTCAGGCTTGAGCATCAAAAACAAGTTTATGTGTTTGATCTTATAGGACTGAAATTTAGCTGCAAATTGTAGCAAATTTTCCCAAAATTTACTAAACGCTGGTGCAGCGTCTAGAAGATGTTTCGCAGCACTCGGGTTGCGCAAGTAACAACCATTCGCTCTAAGTTTGTCGCGTATACCTTGGACCGGCAAACTTAGCGCGTATGGGTAAATAAATAAATAACGCTCTCGACACTCATAGCCCCACACTAGGTTTTTTCCTGTGCCGTGGGAATCATTTTCACACATAGACGAATACACAAACACCCAGAACAGAAATTTAAATTCATCAGAAGTCTGTCTGGCCAGGTTCGAACCCAAAACCCATTGCTGTGTTATAGTGTACTCAGTTACGACTATTTGGGGTTATTAACAGATGTCTTTGGGCGGCAATGGCATTTCTTTTATTTTTGAATTTGCATTAGATTGACATGCAAGGAAGCATCCTCGTGATTGTAAGTGGCCACTACCGCTCACGGAAATCAGTAAGCAACTTCGTATAGAACAGAGATTCTATCTGAAGCCGATCACAGATACGTTGCTACTCCCAAAGACTAAGATGGTCGCCTCATATAAGTGAGCACAACCACAGCCTTCCACCTCATACAAGAACTGCTTCACGCTAGAAATAGGTGAGGCGGTGATACCTCCCCGGTCTAACTAAATACATTCTATCACCTTGCAAAACTTGTTTAATTAAATAATAATTAAATTTAATCAATATTCCCGTAGTCGCTTATTATGATACACAATATTGCATATTTTATCACCTTATTATTAGAGGGTAGAATTCAGTTTTTCAATATCAACATTTAGTTGAGGGTAGTAAAACTGTATTCAGTACGGAAATTTAAAGGTTCTGATTGGTTGAAAATAATTTCACCTCACTGCATTACCAACTAGTTGTGAGACTTAAAATGATTAAAGATGAGCTGAAATACATTCATCATTATTTCATAAGAATAAGACTAAGAACAAGACAAAATGGCGCCGATCAAAGTACCTAAGAAACCGCTGAAATCAATGGAGAAGCCAATCGAGAAACCAATTTCCAAGAGCAAGAAGATGAAGAAGAAGAATTATCAGAGCTTCTCCATTTACATCTACAAGCTATTACGGAGCGTGACGAAAGAAAATCTAGGAATATCGAGGAAGTCTATGTTAATAATGAATAATTTCGTAAATGACATGTTAGAGAAGATAGCGTCTGAGGCTGGGAGGCTGGTGGCTCATGGAAAGAAGACGACAATGAGCAGCAGAGAGATACAGACGGCCATAAAACTTCTGATGCCAGGGGAATTAGCACATCACGCGAATATGGAAGCAATGAAAGCCATGGCGCTGTATCAAAAAAGCCAAGCGGAACAGATAGAATAAATTTTGAACTATTGTAGATAAATAATTAATAATGTTATTCGTAAGATAATTTATTTTGTATATTGTAATTAACATGGCATTTATGTGCTGCTTTATTTGACTTTTAAAAATAAATTTATAATTTATAATTAAAATAAAAACGAAATATCCAAAAATAAAAAATGATTAATATGAATTTATTAAAAACAAGACTAAGGGACGAGGGCTCGGATGAGTCCAAAAATGATTTTATAATCCTTGTAGGACCTCCGTACTCATCACTGCCAAGTGTGTCACGATGTCATCAACCCATTATTGTACAATAGCTGAGTACGGGTCTTCTCTCAGAATGAGTTTCAGGCCACAGTCCACCGCGCTGGCCAAGTGCGAATTGATAGTCTTCACACACCCTTGCGATAATTTTCATAATTCTCAGATGTATAGATTTCCTCACAACGTTTTTCTTTACCGTAAAACAGCGATAATTTAATATAATTTATAGAAATAGATTCTGTTCCCAGGGAACAGAACTCTCCGAAACAACCGTGAATGAAATTAAATGAATTAAATATTATAAATTTATTGGAAATAACCCCTCAGCCCCCTAGCGTCTATTACAATTAGGGTTGTGCGATTAATGCGAACTTACGAATTATTCGTTCCGAATCCTAATCAAATATTAAAATTTAATATTTGATTAATTATATATTTGATTGATTGAATTTTAATATTTGATTCTCGATATTTTCTGAATAATTCGAAAAAAATCGATAATGCAAAAGATTCGAATAATTCGAAAAAAATCTAATCGAATCTAATGTTAATATTGGATTCGATTCGATTGGAACGATGTTAACACACCCCTAATTACAATCAATAAATACCAATATTAGTGAGTATATGTGTAAGTATCATTTGGTGTACATCTCGGAACACAGTTCGTACGTTGTCTGTATCGGTGGCAGTGGTAAAGTGGAAGTAGCATTCCCGGGGGCGGCTGGCTTCAGTTACAACGAATCTTTCCGCTGAGGGGGTGACTGTACGGCGTTCGCGTTTGCGGGTAGTCAGGTCCTGGAAATGAAGTAAGTTACTTTAGTATTTCCCAAATGATGGGTAACCCAGTACCAGGCCACGAAAATAATATACCATTGGTTGGTTGTGGCATTGGTTATTTGTATACAGTTAACCATGAAAACATGTTTACACAAATTTTAAGTAAAAGGATCTGTTATTTTTTTTATTTTACATTCGAAATCCCTGGTATTTCGTATGTAAAATAAAGTTTAAGTCCTAGTCACACTTGGCCAGTTTTTCTATCACTAATACACTTAAGTTTAATGGACATTGATAACTGTTTTACCCTTCTTAAACCTAAGTGGGTCACAAATGTTAGGCAAAATTATGACCGCGCCACGCCATAAAAAAGTAAGGGAAACATTGAGTTTGAGAATTTAATTAGTTACTTTTGCAGGGATTAGAATCATTTTTGAGTTTTCCAAAAATCCTTATCATCTAACTTTACAACCTTGAAGGTGGTGGTGAAAGGGATAGAACTATTTATGGTTCGACTCCGGAAGCACCACCGCCTCACTTATTTCAGCCTAATAACAGCAGTGTTATGCACTGTTGTGTTCTAGTCTGAATGATGTGGTAAGGGGCATATAGGGTAGCAACTCACCTGTAGGTAAAATCAGTCGAGACTGAGACTAAGACTGAATAAGATTGATTTAAATTGGACAAAATTAATTAATATAGAAAATTGCACGCCCTTTGGGCATGTACAGAGAACAATTGTAATCGTATAATATATCCACATGTATACCTGTACTTAGCAATAAATGACTGATTACTGATTACTGATCTTATCTGGAGTTTACAGATGTCCATAATTCGGAAAGCGGTTTACAGAATACACTCACCTATCAAGTTTCAACTCTGTAGTCTTAATAGTTTCCGAATAAAGTGGCAGTGACGTACGGACAGACGGATGGACCGACAGAAATGACGAATCTATAAAGATTCCGATTTTTGTCATTTGGCTACGGAACCCTAAAAAGAACTTACAGCAAATAAACTTCGTATGAACAGCTTGGTTCGGGTATATTCGTCTCCTGGAGCGTCGTACTGATCATACTGGGGGAAGTAGGGGGCGATGCTGCGACCCTGGGACACCTTGCTCTCCAGGATGTCTTGTTTGTTCAGGAAGACTATTAACCCCGCGCTTAGGAGGAATCTGGTTCAAATACATAAAGATAAAACTTAAATAGAGTATATATGCAGTGGAGTAGCTGGGTAACCAAAGGCCCTGGGGTAAAAAGTAAATTCGGGCCCCAAATAAACTATAAACTATAATATAAATAAATAAACTATGATTTATTTATATTCCGAATGTGGGAGAAATTTTCACTAAGTCAATTTATAGTTTGTAAGTTAGAGCCAGAGGGCCCCCTGAGTTTGGGGCACCGGGACACTGTCCCGTCTAGCCCTCCGGTAGCTACGCCACTGTATTGGGAGCTGCTGTGCTCCTTAATTCTCAGTTAGCAGCTTGTATGTAAGCAACATGTTAAGAATGTTTACTGTGATTCAGAATACTAGTAATGCCATCTTTTGATAAGTAGCAGGCGTCACGACATCTTAAAATAAAAATTATAATTTTAATTTAGTATCCTAGTAATGCTATCTATTGACGAGTTGCGGAATCATTCCAGATAATACCTGCTTTGCCAGACATCCTCAAAAAGCACAAGCGCTTCTTTGAGTCTGTTCTGTGTGTTGTCTTCTCGTAGTGTCTGATCAAAGTCGCTGCAAGCCACCAGGAACCAGATAGCGTGAATGCCTTCGAAAACCTGTAAAAAGTATAAATGTTGATAATCGAACACACACAGAAACTGAACATAGAGAACTGAAAATTTCGGCAAATTGAGTGAAAAACTTGAAACTACTAATAACGTCGTCTGGCGTGTAGCAAATTAAAAAGAGACGATTTAATGCTAGAAAAGGACAAATTAAAACTTTTAATAACCGCTCTAGCTAAAAAAACATATATCAACTCAAAGAAATAAATAGCCTTAAAAGCTTAGCCCTCGTAAAGATTGAATTTACAAAAAATATCTTTCTGTTCCTATATTTTATTTAGTATATTTATTTATTTTATTAATATGCACAAATTGAACAAAAATACATTAAGACTTTCTATAATATTAACTGCAAAGTCCAGTTTATTTATAATGTGTTCCAGCAGTCCCGAGATAGAAGATTGATTAATAATACCAGTGTTGCGCGCATTTTTTCAGATAAAAATTACTGATATATTGAAATGAACATTATTTATATAAATCGGTGACATTTTTAATAAGTATAAATAAACAAATAACATGTTTAAATAACCTGTATCCATTTCTTCCTCTCCCCTCTCTGCCCGCCGACATCAAACATCCAGAAGTCTTGAACACCACCATGCATTGATTTTGGGACCTTATGAAAGTAATCTATTAAATTATCGTTATGCTAAAATGCAAATGAATTTAAAGACAGTAAAATTTTTATTTTATAGATGAAAGAAGGTCCTCTGTTTGAAGATATTTTCTTTTCTCGCCTATGCTAAGGGGGAGGTGGGAGGGACCCCCTAGCCATCTCGGTTTTATTGAAGGTTGTTGACATAGGCATCTGTACACTTCGCAATATAAATACATTTGGAAATAAGAACATTTCTGCTGCTATTTGTAAAGATTGAGACGGAAAAAAGAAGTTCGTTTAAAACAAATTAACGTTAAATACAAATATGTGTAAGGCCAAGAAATTTCGTTGCAAATTGTAGAAATTTGCCAAAACTCACTCAACCCTGAGTCCCGGACGCTTGAAACGCTTAGCGAATGTTTTGTGATCAAGCGAGTCGATACGAGTCATTATTATTTTTTCAATCAGACTCAAGTAGCAAACGAGCATGCAGTCCTGATGGTTAGTGGTTACTACCGTCCAAGGACACTACAAGTGAGCCGTCAACCAGATCCTTCCACCTCGCGCAAGAACTGCTTCACGCTAGACATATGTAGGTGTGGCGGTGATACCTCCCCTGTAGAATTACACTGGTTCTACAACCTGGTATATTATATATTTTTAGTACTACATAAGTGGATAAAAACACAAACATAAAACATAAACGGTTTCTACACTCATAGCCCCACACTAGGATTTTCTCCTGTGTCGTGGGTGCCACGAACACAAAAAGACGAATACACAAACACCCAGACTCAGAACAGAAATCTAAACTCATCATTCAGATGTCTGTCCGGCTGGGGATTGAACCCGGGACCCATTGCGTGTTAGACCGGTATGGTCACCGCTACACCACGTGGGTCGTCATATATAAAAGCCAGTTCTCTTAAATAAAAATAATACACCAACCTTAACTTTAAATTCAATTTTCTGTATTCCTGTCGTTTTCTGTCGGCATCTCAGTATGTCGGCATCTGATGGCAAATAATCCGATTTGCCTATGAGATCTACTCTGTCGAGAAAACTGAAATTGTAAAAATAATTAACAACAACAGCTATACATCGAATTAAAACAGTTATCTAAGTTTCAAATTGCAACGAGTGAATTTAATTGAAAGTTATAAATATGCATCAACTAATAAAAATAATTGTTTAACACAAACTATTGATTTAAATGCCATCTATTATTATCTATTATAAAAATGAAGATTGACAACTCACCACTAGATGTCGTTGTATCATAGTCGTAAATATATTACGACATTCAACTTTGTTATAACCTCCCTAGATGGCGCTGTAGCCAAACTTTTCAGAAAGGACTGATTAATTTCTGTTATTATTAAAATTACTTATAAAATAGATAAACTTACTACTCAGCGCTATCCAATAGCTGGTACTCATTTGATCGTTTAAAACATTCTCTGACACCTGCATCTCTCCACAGTAACCTTACGTTGTCAAAGTATTCCTGCATAAAAAAAAAAACCAGTGATAAACTGAATGAGGAATGCGTAGGTAGTAGTCGGTTATTCGGTCTACCACACTGGAGGTAGTGGGTAATGTGTAGTCATAGCTTTGCTAAAGAGAAATCTTGTAAACTGTATACTTTACTAGCAGACCCGTGCCCACTTCGTTGGGCATTAAATTTTTTTCTGGTGTGGTTCTTAGTACTAAATGTTAGGGTTTATTACCCAACTGCTAAAAGGAGGGTTTTGTTTTGACCGCGTATGTATGCATATGTATCAATTTGCTAGCCAATTTGCCGAAACATGTATGCTCTATTATTCCTTTAAATTCCTTTAAATATTTGAATTGTACAATACTTCTTTGTTTACAATATTTGATGAAGTGTTATTATGTAGCAGCAAAATGTATTGTTTGTCTGCATATCCAACTAGAGATAAACCAATATATAATATATCTGACTATAGGAAAAAACACTCTTTTTTAAATCAATGCCTCCTTTTGTTCCGTATCATAATCTATAAAATACGGCAACCAAAAATCAAGTTCGTTGTATGGGAGTCCCTCTTAAATATTTATTTTATTTTGATTTCATTATTTATTTCCAAAATGAATATAACTAAATATTCTGTGAATATTTCGAGCGTCTACCTGTAGCGGTTATTAATATCAAGCAAAAAAATCACGTTTGTTGTGCTCAAATGTATATCCCTTAAATATTTATTTTATTTTGCTTTTAGTACCTATATGTTGTTATAGCGGCAAATGAAATAAATCATCTCAGTAAAAATCAACTGTCTGCCTATCACGTTTCATTAGATACAGACTGGTGACAGATAGACGGATAGACAAACAGACGTACAACGGAGTCATAGTAGAGGGTCCCGTTTATAACCTTTGGGTACGGAACCCTAAAAGCATCTAATAGAAATATTACCCAACAGATTACGGTATGGTCGCATTTACACACCTATACTATATAGCTACCTATATACCTAGTAGTTTAGGAGTTCATAGCGGACAAACAACGTGACACGTATATTATGTATATTAAGATAAACTATCCTATCTTTCAAGTTGGATCAATCTGCACACGGTGTGCAACTTTTATTGAAGTCGGTCCAGTTGTTTAGGAGTTTATCGCAGACAAACAACCTGACACGCAATTTATACATATTAAGATGGAATTCCGCTTGCAATCTTGCATACCACGGGACATGCAAGAGTATAAGCAAAATTCATCCGATATTACTGCTAAACCTCTTGTGAAGGATGGAGTAAAGCCTTTGTAACGAGTCGCGTGTGTAAAGTGGGTGGACCATGGAAGGCCACCTTAACAAAAAAACAGTTATTATAAGTTCATTTACTGGATAAATGTAAGAAACATATTATTCATTATCGCTTTTTCTTATTGTGTAACTAAATATGTTATTTTTTTTATTTAAAAATTATTTAAAAATCATAATAACGAGTAGGTACTATATCGATAACGAATAAGTTGCCAATGCGTTTAAGAATGAAATTATAGTAAAAAATAATGGCTTTCTACCCCTAAGAAAAGTTCCCCGTTCTTTGC
>MOOZ01000053.1:75166-92671 GCA_002930495.1 Cecropterus lyciades | reverse complement strand
CTTATATACGTCCGTGCCAGTAGTGCTAGTAATATTAACTTGGCGGTCCTTTAACGCGACGAGCTTTACATCAAAATATAACTTAACTCTTGTCATTAAACAAAAATGACGACCCGCGTGGTGGAGCGGTCAGGATACCGATACCGGTCTGACACGCAGTGGGTCCCGGGTTCGATTTCCCGGTCAGACAGACATCTGAATGATGAGTTTAGATCTCTATGCTGTGTCTGGGTGTTTGTGTATTCGTCTTTGTGTGTCCATGGCACCCACGACACAGGAGAAAAATCCTAATGTGGAGTTTAGAGTGTAGAAAGCGTTTATGTTTATTAAACAAAAATAGGTGTGGCGTTGATGCCTACGAAGTCGAACAACAAATTTTTTTACCACCTCACATCGCACGTTGTTCGCAGTCTATTTACTTTATCGGTCAATGTGAACAACTATATTCGTGTTATTGGAGTATGCAAATCATGGAGACGTATTAAATACCCGTCACACCTACCTTAATATCGAGCACATTTACAATACATAAGATCAGAGGTACACAATTACATATAAATGGTGTGTATAATTACATATTTTTTTTATAGTATGGAAGTAGCAAACGAGCATGCAGCCCACCTGATGGTAAGTGGCTACTGCAGCCCATGGACATCTTTAATCTACCCTAGATAAGATCAAAGTCTCACCTAAAGGTAGCCTGAGGACTGAGATGGAATGCCTCAGAAAAGTATGTCTCCCTTACCACACCCTTCAGACCAGAACACAGCAGCGCTACACTGCTGTTATTAGGCAGAAATAGGTGTGACGGTGGTGCTTCCGGAGTCGAACCACAACGAGTTCTACCATCTTCAAATATAAATGGTGTGTTTCTAATTGAAACAATAAAACATGGTATTAAGTCGAAAGATATGTGAAATTTGATGGTATGTAACTCCCCCGCACCACCTTAATGTCTCACGTAATTAATTAATAGACGTCCCCTTTGTTTGGGGTAGCAAACGATGGTGCAGTCCACCTGTAACTGGTCACTGCCACCCATGGTTCTGTAAGCAACTTCACATGCAACAGGGGTTCTATTAGACTGAAGTAGCAAACGAGCAGGCAGACGACCTGATGGTAAGTGGTGACTGCCGCCCATGGACATCTGTAAGCAACTTCATATAGAACAGAGGCTTTATCTGAGGTCAAATACAGATGCGTTGATACTCCGGAGTATTAAAATGATCGCCTCAAGTGAGCCAGCAACCATACCCTTCCACCTCACGCAAGAACTGCTTCACGCTAGAAATAGGTGTGACGGTGATACCTCTCTGGTCGAACTACACTAGTTCTATCTGGTAATGTGGTTCTATCTGAAATCACTTTCAGATGCATTGCATCGAATTACTTGCCACGGATTCTGATAGGCATTTGGCCAGCGTGGTCGACTTTGGCCTATGCTCTGTTCACTCTAAAGGGAGACCCACGCCCACCAATCTATACACATAAATAAAATTTAAGTGCCTGTTTGTAATATAAAAATAACAGCTTTTTACCAAATGCATACGAAGGTATATACGATACTGATAACAAAAAATCAATCACAAAAATTTTTGTCTGTCTGTCTGTTTGTTCTGGGTAATCTTTGAAACCACTGAACCAATTTTGACGGGACTTTCATTGTTGGATAGCTGATTTCATAAGGCGTAACTTAGGCTACTTCTATTTTAGAAAATTTAATTAGGGTTCCGCAAAAAACAAAACCTAAGAAACCGCGCGCGCTCTACGCACACGTATATGTTACTGTGTCAAGTTACATTTTTTAAACGCGGGTAAAACCACGGGGCTCAGCTAGTGAAACATAAATATGTTAATATTGGACTGACTCGAAGATATTGAGGGAAGTATTTTTCTAGTAGATCACAATGTAGCAAAAAACCTATATTAATATAAATAAAAAAATCGTAAATGTATGTACAAAAAATATAAAATTTTATACACTGATTCTCGATCTATTTTACGGTGTAACAGCCGGCCGGCGAATACCTTCGGACCGATCCTTCGAAGCCTTAAATGTCAGGCTGAGGTACCGAGTTTTTAATTGTCAATATACTTCCTGATTCGACCGGCGAACACCGTATGTACGTATTGACATCAAACATGCATAGAGTCAATTATGTTTAGACATGATCTTAACTATTAATTGCATGCTAGATTGCTATTTCCTCGTCAAAAAACCTTGCTTGAAAATATCAGGATATTGGAGTGAAGTAGCAAACGAACTTGCAGTTCATCTCATGGCAAATGTTCTCTGCCGCACATGGACATGCCGTCTCTCCCTTACCACGCCCTTCAAATCAAAGCAGGGCATAACACAGTTAAAGTTTGTAAGCAAGACAGGTTCTACCACGAAAAATATGAGATAATAAGAAGCGATAATTTCGTGCTAGTCTGGCGCGCAGTGGGTCCCGAGTTTGATCCCCAGCCAGACATCTAAATAATAGGGTAGGAGAGTTTGTATATTCGTCTTAGTGTGTCCATGGCACCCACGACACAAGAGAAAATCCTACTGTGGGAAATTGATTTTAGAAAGTGTTTTCATCTATACATCTGATACCTACAAATAAAATTGAAGTGTCTGTTTGTAATATCAAAATAACAGCTTTTTACCAAACGCATATGGAAGTATATACGATACTGATTGCTAAACGTAAATTACCTACTATTTATTTGTCTGTCTATCTGTCTCTCTGTCTGTTTGTTCTGGATAATCTCTGAAACCGCTAGACCGATTTAAACTGGACTTTCACTGTTGAATAGCTGATGTCATAAGGCGTAAGGCCTATTGCTAGGATCCATATAAAAAATTCAAAACCTACGAGACTGCGCGCGCTCTACGCGCACGCAGTCACCGTCACTGCCGCTAATGTCAGTTGTTATCAGTCTTTTCTGAAACAATGTAATTAAGTATTTTAAACGCGGGTGTAACCGCGGGACTAACTAGTTTTTAATAATTTTCTTATTTTCACAAAATGCATATTTCGCATTAGTTCCCTTTCATTCTTACCTGCCAAGAATAAAACAAACATTAGTCTTACCCTTTATGTACTGAAAATTCTAGTCTTGACCCAAATAAAAAAAAAACGAATATATACAATAACTGTTACATTTTAACAATTACGCGGAAAATTGTTATATTAATAAACATTAATAAGCGATACACTTCGCTTTTAATCGTCACTAGATGCTTCCTGCTCCACCCGACGTGTGATATAGGTTGAAGAGTTAAGTGTGTTTAGACATGTCATAGTACATAGTTCTGAATTTGGCGCTCATATTGGACACAGTTGTTGGCGCGATCTAGTGAAGTATATTATGTTGAAGCCTATTTCGGGATTATGTACTAAGCTAACAGTTATATAAATTGCACCACCGCCACACGTATTTCTGTCAAGTAATAGCAGCGTTAAGCGCTGCTGTGTTCTGGTCTGAAGAATGTGGTAAGGGAGACATGCTTATCCGAAGCGTTCTTAGTCCTCAGGGGTAGCACATCTACGGCCGAGCTTCAGTAAGACTCTCATCTTATCTGGGATTGATTATAGATGTCAATGGTCGACAGTGGCCACTTATCATCATGTGGACTGCATGCTCGTATGCTAGTTTAATATTAGATAGTAAAAATGCATTAAATACTAGCAGTACCTACCTATTGTCTGCGTTATTTTTAGAGACGGAAAGGTGGTAAAACTGTCCGGGGTTCGATTACAGTGGTAGCATAACTACACCTGTTTCGATCTTATAACAAAGGTGTAATATAACTAACTTGTATGATAACTTAAAAATAGTTATAAAAATAGTTTTCAACTTAGTCCTTAAGTATAACAATTCATCCTTTATTGACCTTACTAAGAAGGTGGTAGAACTCTTTGTGGTTCGACTCCGGAGGCACCACCGCCACACCTATTTCTGCCTCATAACAACAGTGTTATGCGCCGTTGTGTCCTGGTCTGAAGGGTGAGGTAAGGGAGACATACTAATCCGATGCATTCCATCTTAGTCCTCAGGTGTAGCAACGCATCTGTGGCTAACCTTAGGTGAGACTTATCTTACCTAGGGTTGCATACAGATGCCCATGGGCGGCAGTAGCCACTTACCATCAGGTGGGCTGCAGGCTCGTTTGCTACTTCCATACTATAAAAAAACCTTACTAAGAACGTCGATAGCTAACATCAATAACGCAGAAATAATGAAGGTTAATAATATAGAATTGCAAAAATTCAACTCAAACAAGGCTAATTACATATACAGATAGCAGTGACCACTTAGAATCAGGTGGACAGCATGCTAATTTAATTTAATAAAAAGGACAGACAGACTGGCACATGGAAGATGTCGTAGGCTTATTTATTTTTAACCTTTCTGCATTGAACTTTAAAAACGTATGACCTAAAATCTGTTAAATCAAAAGAATGTTGCGACCGTTATAAGGTGGTAGAGCTCTTTGTGGTTCAACTCCGGAAGCACCACCGCTACACCTATTTCTGGTTAATAACAGCAGTGTTATCCGCTGTTGTGTTCTGGTCTGAAGGTTGTGGTAAGGGAGACATACTTTTCCGAGGAATTCCATCTTGGTCCTCAGGGGTGGCAACGCATCTGTGGCTAACCTTACAGATTATTACAGTTGATTACAGATGTCTATGGGCGGCAGTAGCCACTTACCATCAGGTGGATTGCATGCTCGTTTGCTACTTCTATCTGATAGAAACCCACAGGAAAACGTTAGTTTGATAAGACATTGAACCGGTACTGGCATAGGATTAGGCGTGGTAGTTACTTATATCCCTGCCCTAAATTCCTCAACCTTGATAACTACAAAATCCACTAAAGTCTGACTTACGCACTTCTGATTTTTATAAATTCTGATCGTTTAAGAAAATTAATAAAGGTGAAACATAGCATCGCGAAGAAACTAACATGTTGAGTCTTTCTCAAAAGAAACTTCTTAGAAGATTGTTGAAGATTACGAATCAGCAATATATGATAGTATGGACTGGATGATAAGGAAATAGATTAAAATTTCATATCTTTGAGGACTTAAAAACCTTAAATATTAACAGTTGCATTCATGTTAATATGATATTAAAAACAAACTAATTAAAATAGAATGTTACAGTATTGTACTAATTGCGTTCCGGGTTCGATCTTGGGTAAGAAATCTGAACCTGTAATCTATATTTATGTTCTGGGTCTGGGTATTTGTGTACTCGTCTTTATGTGTGTGTGCTATGAATGTAGGGGCTAATATTATTTATTTATAATCAAAATATGTATTAGCGTCATGGTCAAATCCAAAATAGTAAAAAAATGTTACACGTATATTGTTCGAATCAAATTAAGACACTCAATATGAAAAAAACAAAATGGAATCCGTTACATCTTACAACAATAATACATATGTATATTACGTACCCATATGATACTTACATGCATACAATGCCGCATTCCTTCAACATAATGCGGTAACAATTGTCAACGCGAAATTACCAAACAGATCGCTAATTAAAAACTTGCATCGGGGCGGGTTTAAAAAATACATACAGCCGTCTCTACGCCTTTTAAGGACTACATGACAAACGAGTAGGCACCTTATTGTACAATGATTACTGGGCACTTTCAATATGAAGTTCGTCTATGCGTTCGCGCGTATAAAAGACATCGCCCGTTGGTCGACAGCATTCAGTAGCTATCTAGCAGTCTGACAAAGAAGTGCAAGATGAGATTTCTGGTACTGTATCAACTCTATATCATTCCAATTCGAATTTCGAAAAGGAACAAAATCCGAATTCTCTGTGACAGCGCGCGCCAAGCATTTGACAGACGTCAAATAGACAATCTTTTTTTAATCCGGCCACAATAATTAGTGTTAACGCCTAATTTGTTACAATTAACTCAATTGGCTGTTACAGTGTCTATCGGATCTTGTTCGCAAATCATTACTATTAGTAATATTTAACAAAAAAAAATGGCATTTATTACTGAGAATACGTTGCAATGCATGTTTCTCAGTATATTATAACATAAAATTAACTTAATGAGGTGTTTAACTGGTCGTTATCATTCTTTTTCCATTTTCGAACGCAATAGAGTCCTCCATAATGCCACAAGATCATAGATTTTTCTTTTTCATTATGTACTAATACTGCTTTTCTTATATTGCTAAATTGTTATTTTACCTGTGTGCTTAGGTATTTCAAGTTTAACCATTTTTTAATGGATCCCTCAAACATTTTATCACTTTCATGAATTAAATCCTATTTTGGAGATAATGTATTGCTACGAGGCAAACTAAAAAAAACAACGTTCAGAATTCGAGTATTGCATAAAATCATTCAATTCACTGTAACTCAAAAATTTGCAATAAACCTTTGATATATTCATTAAAGACATTTTTTCAATCGAGACAACTATCGTTTCTGTTTACAAATTACAACAAAATATTTATATTAACGATGTAAACAAAAAAAAAGCAATAAAAAATCTTAACTTGGCATAACAACAAAATACCTTTGTCAAACATAAAAAATGACAGGTGTCAATCCTCGTAGTAAATGCCGCCCACGAGCTACGAATATACAAAATAAGTCGCACCTTAAATAATGTCTAATCTAATTGCAAAGGAAAAACCGGATTCCATTAGAGCAAATTATTTAATACAACAACTATGAACTATTTGGTAGTGATAATGGTAACTATAATAGTACAAATGATAATTATTTAATGATTTTGAATTCATTTGTTCTTTTCATTAATCAGTAGTTGCCAATTAATAAACAAATGTAAATGAATATTAATTTTATTAAGTAATCTTGGTGGTATTTTGAGTGATTTTAAACTATTTCTACTATTTATTATGACAATATTAAGTTGCAACAAATGTTAAGTCGAAATAATAGAATTTAAGGCCATTAAAAATCATTTGTCAATTTGACATAAATCTCAAGGCCGAAAACAAAATAATCGAAGCGTATAAAAAAAGAATATCGCTTGTCAAGCGACATGTCCACAGACTATAATTTTTATTGTGACATACGCACAGACTAACAGAATAATAATGTCAATGCGCGCCATGCTCTATTTACGGACGACATTGATATTACCGAGAATATAATTTCAGTATATGAATATTTATATCGTTAGTATATTAAATTAAGTAATAACTGAGTTAGGTGTTGTTGTATGGAAATAATTAAATGGCTATTACATTGTATACACCTTGCAGCTAGTAATAGAGCGTTCGCTCTTCTATGACGAAAATCGAAATTGAAAGTCAAATTGGATTTTATAATTCGATAGTCAAATGAAAATCGATATTCACTTATATATCTTTATATTTTTGTAAAAGAATAAATTAAATCTACTAAATCTTTTTCTTATGACAAAAATCGAAATAAAAAATTAAAATGAATTAAATATAACCAGTTAAAATTGTTAATCGATAAGTTTATGTCCCTTTATATTATCTATCTAGCATTAAAACTACTAACTCTTTTATGTCATATGTAAAACGGCTCCTATATATAAAATGTTCAAAAAACCTTTTACAAATATTACCCAATAGTACGTAATATATTGCAAATTTAACAAACAAAAAATATAAAACTTTTACGATTCTAAAAAATATTGCAACATATTTATATAGTATAGTATTCTACTTGGCTCACAAACAATTTATTCTAGATGCATCTCGATAACAATTTTATATGCCATTGTCCATACAACATGCAATTTGCAGTCCAAACGCATAATGTCAACCTCATTTGACACCTGTCATCCATTACGACAACCTCGTAAGGGAATATGCTTACAACAGCGCGTGCAAAAATATATTTGCACTCTCTAAATCCGACCACTTTTCTTTCGTGGAAACTTTGGATTTTAAAGTTTATCAAGACGCACATTTAAGGAAATGCATTACTATGAAAAAAAAAACAAGTAAATTTATCGATAAATTTCGTGTTCTCTGGACAAACTTAAGAAAGCTGTATTTTATATAAAGAATAAAACATTAGAACCAATTTTTTATTTACGCTTAATTCAAAAAAATATAAATATTATAATTTAAATATCTTGTTTATATAAATAGTACTTTTACGGCTGTAATTTTTATTCATAACGCGTTCTCGGTCAGGGGCGGGAAAACGTTCCAAAAGCGGAATGGCGGACGTGACATGACTTATATAGCGCCATTATTTATCTGTGACTTCTATCACGTGTTACTTTAGTTTTAATAATGATTGGCACACGTCATGCAATGTTAAGTTAGGTCAAGATAAATACGCGCAATGTTTTTAAACTATATTTCAACGAAAATATGGGGATCTTAATAGGTGTTATTAGAATCTGCATTTTTTTATAAAACAATATTTTAAATAAATCGTCAAAAGATGTCTAAGTAATTTTTATAATCTTAAATCCGCTTACGCTTCTGAGAAAACGCGTCATCATTAAATCATAATTTTACTTTGGAACATTGGAACCTTTCAATTTACCTAAAACACCTCAATTCATTAATAGCCAATTTAATTTTATGATGTAAGTGTAACATCGCCAGTTACTATTGAACGCGAAAAATTTACCAGTAACTTTACGAAACTACGCATATTCAATACAACAGTTGCACATTTCACCTCCGCGCCAATTATACAAATTAACTTGAACGCATCGCAAAATTCGACAATTTACGCAACGAGTTTCCGATCGCGAGGCTATTACGATAATTCCCGCCAAATTGTATTTTGACATCGCCATTTTTACCCCGATGAACCAACGCGGGGGCAAAGTCACACGCCTTAAACAGCCAATTAAATGATTTAAAACCGTATCGGATCAATTAATAAGCAATAAAATAGTAATTGTAGGACTTTAAAAGAATTAATGGCTGCTTTTAGGTCGCATTTACAATGTTGTCCACGCAAATAGTTGTTGGTGTTGATTTATTAGATGATTGTAAATATTCATTGAAGTGTAACAGATGGCGTTGTATTCAATTATTTATGTGTCGAATAGACTATATCGATAACGCATTTAATAATAAATTCATTTTAGTGCGTACATGACCTTCACGCGAAGGAACATTATGAAACACTACATTGTTTTGCAGTAGCCAAATATCTATGCAAATCATTCATAGAAAAGGAACTACGCTTATGCTTGTTGACTTATGGTCGGATGTTTTGAATTGAATTGATAAGATTGAATTAATATTTGAACCTTGAAATTAGTATTAGGGTATGCAATTCAACTATAAGGACAGGACTATTCACTACAAAACAACGTTACGATACCGAACAACAACTAACAAAAACCATTTCCATAGATCGCTTTCGTCGCCCTCCTCGGCTATGCTTCGGCTAGCGGCCTCCTCGCCCCCCTGGTGTACGGCGCCAACGCCGGCGACGTCCAAGCCGCGGCCATCGACGCTGCCGTCGCCGCGCAGGACCACACCCGCGCCGCCGTAGAGGGCCAGGCCCGCGCCGCCGAGGCCGCGATCCAGTACAACACTGAGGCAGCCCGCCAGGTCGCCGAGGCCAGCCGCGACATCAACGAGAACGCCTACTGGAACGGTGTTGCCGCTACCCAGAACTACGTCGCCGCCGCCCAGAGCCAAGCCGCCGCCGTCAACGGCGCCGCCGCTGCCGTCCGCGCCGCCCATGTAGCCGCTCCCCTCGCCTACGCCGGCTGGAATGCTCCCCTCGCCTACGCCGGATACGGCGTCCACGGACTCGGCTACAACGCGCTCGCTTACCGCGGCTGGTAAATCAGTCGTCTTCTAGGCGATCACGATCCACGCCTAGGATAATCTCTGTAGTATTTTTGATCCGATTTCACTTCTTCTAAACTCCTTAAAGCTTTCGTCTTTGAAAATCAGATCGAAAATGCTACGGACAACGTCGGTTCGTTCTCGCAACACTGAGCACATGTTCAATGTTGCCAGTTCACAGTCGGCGTCTCTCCCGATAACCTCATCCTCAAACAAAGGAAGTAACCGATTGCTCAATGGAAAACAATACCACAAAGGTCTCATAGTAACTCTCTTTGTAAATAAGTGAATCTCATGCCATCACTGCCAAAGTGTAAATAAACACAGTTTTTATAATACCTCACTTTTATTTCTATACCTATATCACAATACAAAAGTCCGCCTAATAGTTCCACAAGAAATTAATAACCGTGGTAGAGGTTTGACGACCCGCGTGGCGGAGCGGTCACCATACCGGTCTGACACGCAGTGGGTCCCGGGTTCGATCCCCGGCCAGACAGAAATCTGAATGATGAGTTTAGGNNNTGTTCTGGGTCTGGGTGTTTGTGTATTCGTCTTTGTGTGTCCATGGCACCCACGACACAGGAGAAAATCCTAGTGTGGGGCTATGAGTGTAGAAAGCGTGTATTAAAAAAAAAAAAAGAACCAGTGTAGTTCAGCCGGGGAGGTACCACCATCGTGGAGCAGTTCTTGCGTTTCGATGGAACGGTGTGGTTGCCGGCTAACTTATGTATGATACGACCACCTTAGTACATGGAAGTAATCAGATGTCAATGGGCGGCAGTGACCACTTACGATCGGTTGGACTGCATGCTCGTTTGCTACTTAAGCCTTAAAAAAAACAAGTTCAATCGCCGATGATATGAAATATGGACCAAACAGTCATTTCAATTGATTAACATAACAGTTTTGAGTGTAGAGTCTTCATGTGTATATATGAACATGTCACCCACAACACATGGAATCTCAATAGAAGGCTATGACTGAAAAGAGCCTTTTAGCTCTAGCGAATTAAAAAATGACGATGCTAAAAAGACTAAACGCAAGTAACGTCCATTTAACAATCGCGCAATTTTTTCATTTCACAATATCCAAATTACGCGTTAGGTCTTTTCTTATATGCATTAAGGCGCGAATTCTTAAAAAAAATGTACGTCAACACAAGACATTTTTCGAAAATGAATTATGACCGTGAATGGATTTTCTAATTACACCCCATTCTCGCAACACGATTTACGTTTCAATACAAAAAACTAATTTTCAAACGATTCGATTCGGCTAATTACTTAATACTTATTGGAAAGTGCAGCGAAAAATAAGCAATAAAAGCAGGTTTGATTCCCATCCTTTCCTAGTTGTGGGAAGACTTGTGCCCAAAAGTGGAATATAAAAAATGTTTTAAGATAGTCAAACCCTTTGTGGTTGAACTCCCGAGGGGCCGCCGACATTTTTGTCATGTTTATTTTAATTGTTCATTACTTCTTTTTATACAATATTTGATGTAGTGTTATTATTTGGCAGCAAAATGTATTGATTTTCTGCATATCCAACCCAAGATAAACCAACATATATCTGAATATGGGAAAAAGACTCTTTTTTAAATCAATGCTCTTCTTGTTCCGTACCATTATCTTGAAAAAAAAAAACGGTAAAAATCACTTTTGTTGTATGGGAGCCCCCTTCAATATTTATTTTATTCTGTTTTAGTATATGTTGTTACAGCGGCAACTGAAATACATCGTCTGTGAAAAATTCAACTATCTGCCTATCGCGGTTCATGACACACAGCTTGCTGACAGACGAACAGACGGACAAAGGAGTCTTAGTAACAGGGTCCTGTTTTTACCCTTTGGATACGGAACCCTAAAAGTATCTAATAGAAATACCATCCAACAGATTACGATATGGTCGCGGTTACATAATTATACTATAAACCTTTTTTTTTTATAGTATGGAAGTAGCAAACGAGCATGCAGCCCACCTGATGGTAAGTGGCTACTGCCGCCCATGGACATCTGTAATCAACCCTAAGTAAGATCAAAGTCTCACTTAAGGTTAGCCACAGGTACCCCTGAGGTCTAAGATGGAATGCCTCGGAAAAGTATGTCGTACTTACCACACCCTTCAGACCAGAACACAGCAGCGCTACACTGCTGTTATGAGGCAGAAATAGTTGTGGCGGTGGTGCTTCTGGAGTCGAACCACAACGAGTTCTACCACCTACCTATATACCTGTAGTTTAGGAGTCCATAGCGGACAAACAACGTGACACGTAATTTATATATACTAAGATAAGCTATGCTATCTTTCAAGTTGGATCAAACTGCACAATTCGGTTTAACGCGACTTATTTGTATTTTCTTAAATTGTCATTCTTGTTCGTTTTTGTTTTAGTCTTCGTTTTGTGTTTGGTTTCGTCAGTTTCCGAACCCTCGATATCGGTTGTGGTTTCAGTTTCAGTCGTGGCTTCAGATTGGGTCGAGGTCTAAATATCGGTCGTGGCTTCAGTGTCAGTCATGGTTCCAAAATGACTCGCGGTTTCAATGTCGGCTGTGGTTTCAACGTCACCCGGTTGGTCTCGGCCTCCAGCCCGGGTTTTGACATCCATTTTGGTTTGGGTGTACTTTTGTTGATTTCATTACGTTCATAAACTTCATAATTATACTCCGATATCCCAACATATTCCGATGAATCAAACTGCTTAATCATTCTACCTATAGACGATAGGCTAGATTGCTTGAATTACGCGAATCTGGTATAAGAATATATCCGCCTCTATGTCTATTACCAACACTTAACGCATCATTATCAAGTACACCAATAGAGAGATCAGTTTTGGACGGCGTTTCTAAAAAGTAATTCGGTTCATCATTCCCCATGTTTATATTCATTTCTTCTGTTCCAATATTTAAATCATCGGAATCAAGTACTACGTTTAAATCGTCATTTAGTGCACTCTTATTTCCATTTCCCAATCGTGAATTGACCAACTGAAATTTTAAAAAATCTCGCAAGAGGGAATTGTCGTCAAGTTCGGTTATAATGACTTCTTCGTAATCGTCTTCATAATCACTTGAATTTCCATCGTTCTTGCGTTTGGGGGTCATAGTGGCCCCTAACACTTGGTGTTAATTTTAGAAAGAGAGTTAAGGCTGCAAAAATAATTGGTGGTTTTCTAACAGGTACACAGATAGGTCAGTGGTTTAGATAAAAAATAATGACAAACGCACCAAAAATAACAATACTAGGTTTTTCCGCGGCTGCGCCGTGTGCTCAACAGGGTTAAAAAGTGCCCTATGTATTTATGCAGGCCATAAACTATCTGTGTGTCAAATATAATTCAAATCCAATTACTAGTTTTTGCGTGAAAGACCAAGAAACATCCATCCATACTCACAAACCTTCGCATTTATAATAATAGCTTATTCCCACCGATCATTCCGCTTCAGTCCCGTTAGCAATGATAAAAGTATCCCATCTCTTAAAGCAGGCTTTAAACAATTAGTGTGCCAGATTTAATCCAAATTCATTCACTAGTTTATGCGTGAATAAGTCAAAAACATCCATCCATCTTTACAAACTATCGCGTTTATGATATTAGTAAGATTCTTATTCAGAACAAACTGAAGCCATAACAATTTGGTATGGAACTATTTATCTTTATTTCCTATATCAAAGACGTCAAACTTTTTGGAAATTGGTCAGTTAACTAATACAAACGTACCTTTTATGTTATTGGATAGCAATAATTGAAACAAGTCTTTAAGAAACTATATTCACACGTGAAACGTCTTTAAACCATTTTAGATACCAGATCAGAATGGTGTAATGGTTTATTTACTACCTCTAATTTAAAACCCAACCAATATTTGTTTATACTTAAATACATCGATAAGGCTGACGGGCTACCCGATGGAAATAGTCACCGTCGCCTATGAACATTTGCAACACCAGAGGATTCGCCAATGCATCGCTGGCTTTGAAGGAGAGCTCTTTTCTCATCTTTATTGATAAGCCCCATGTCATAGCGCTCCGGGAATACCTCAGGAGGAAGTTCATTCCTCATTTTACACGTCCGAGTCAAAGAAAAAAACGTGGCCAAAAAAGTATTGTTATGATAATAAAAAAAGTCGTCCCTTCCTGTATTATTTTTATCACACTATTTAAAAATTATATTAATAACTCTGACAACTCAGTCGATTTCAATAGTTTATCTTTTGTTGCAATTCGATAAACCGTTTTGACACTATAGCGTGCGAAAATAATACTCATACGTATATAAATAGGCTCAAAAACTTTATCCTCCTGAAGCAGAAAATAACTTAATATCTTCGATTACCAATCTTTCCCCACTTGTGGGAAGACCTATGTCCAAAAGTGAAACGTAAAAAGTGTTTTATAGTGGTACAATACTTTGTGGTTCGACTCCTAGGGCATCGCCCTCACTTTTACTTATTCTTATAACACTAAGTAAACACTCTTTTGTTCTGTTTTGTCCATTATACATATCCGAAACGTTCCAACTTAGTCCTCAGGGGTAGCAACGCATCTATGGCCAACCTCACTTAAGTTTCTAATATTATCTGAGGTTGTCAATTCACTTCCATAGCTGGCAGTTGCCACTTGCAATCAGATGGATTGCTCGTTTGCTAAGGAGATAGACGAGGAGATGGTGCCTCCCAAGTCGAACCATGAGGGGTTATTTAAAATAAAAACAAATTTTAGTTTAACGGCTTTATTCACGACATAAAGTTTAATCCAGTATTTTTATAGGAATACTAAAAGCTTTCGAATATTTTGTGGCGAGGTTATGTTTTTTGGACGCGTTACAAAAGCCAAAACAGATTATTTTACAATCCGCGAAATCAATCGCACTGATTTGACGGAATACGGTAGTTGTTAACCAGTTCAATTATAACGTTTATGTTTTTTTTTACATTCGTATTAATTAATTAATTAAGTTTACTGTGATTTTTGATTACTTTGATAAAAAAGTCTGCAATATATCGCACATTGAAAATAAAAGGAACCAAATACGAAATGTGTTTTCTGTGGAAATAACAAAATACATAGTATTTTTATGTTTCGGAAGTGCCTTAAACGCGCTGTTAAGAAACTTAATATGTATTTTCGGCCTTTCGTAGCACGAAATTCTCATTTTTTTATTCGCTAGGCAATAGACTACATTATTTCGAGTAGGTTAAGAATTTAACTCAATTGATCAAAATTTTGATTTGGGTCCCCTTCGTTCTCACTGTGCGATATAACAGCGAAGTGAGAATTCTAGCTTTTTTTTCATTTTTTCTAGACTTCTAGGCGCGTTAGAAGTATAAGCATAATTCTTCAATTTGTCTTCAACCAAAGAAAATTTTAAATGGGTTTAAGTCTAATTGAACCTTTCCCCAAACATTTAAACCCCCACCGAGGCTAAACCCCCACCGAGGCTTTTTCCAAAAAAATAATCCCAGGGGTGTAATGCTACCTTCTGGCAGTGGTCTAAATTGTTTTTCTTGTTTTTGTTTAAGTTTCGTCAGTTTTAGAACCCTCGACAGTTGTCGTGGTTTCAGTGTCAGTCGTGGCTTCAGATTCGGTCGAGGTCTAAATGTCGGTCGCGGCTTCAGAGTCTGTCGAGGTTTAAGTGTTGGTCGTGGTTTCGGGGTCACTCGCGGTTTTAATGTCAGCCGTGGTTTCAACGTCACCCGTGGCCTTAGTGTTGGTTTCGGCTTCCATTTTGGTTTGGGTGTGGTTATAATATTATTTTCATCAGTCTCATAATCTTCATAATTATACTCATATTCTGATGAATCAAACTGCTTAATCATTCTACCTAGACGATAGGCTAGATTACTTGAATTACGCGAATCTGGTATAAGAATATATCCGCCTCTATGTCTAATACCCACACTCAACGCATCATTATCAAGTACACCAATAGAGAGATCAGTTTTGGAAGGCGTTTCTAGAAAGTAATTCGGTTCATCATTTCCCATGTCTATCTTCATTTCCTCAGTTCTAACCTTTGAATCATCGGAATCAATTACTACGTTTAAATCGTCATTTAATGCACTCTTATTTCCATCTCCCAATGGTGAATTAACCAATTGAAATTTTAAAAAATCTCGCAAGAGGGAGTTGTCGTCAAGTTCGGTTATAATAGCACCTTCGTAGTCGTCTTCATAGCCACTTGAATTGTCATCGTTGTTGCGTTTGGGGTCATAGTGGCCCCTAATACTTGGTGTTAGTTGGAAAAAAAGAGTCAACGCTGCAAAAATAATTGGTGGTTTTAAACAAGTACGAGAATAAGTCGCCTAGAAAAAAAAACTAACGCACCAATAATAAGAATACTAACTTTTCCGTGGCCTACTTGGGTCTTTACCGGGTAAATTACAAAGTACCCTATTTTTAAATCCAGGATATAAATTGTGTGCCAAATTAAATCCAAATAAAACTAGTATTTTTGCAGCAAACATCCATCCATCTATCGATTTATAATATTAGTAAAATCCTTACCCGGGACAAACTGAAACCATATCAACTTCATATGGACCAATTTATCAATATTTCCTATATCAAAGACATCAAAGTTCCAGAAGAGGGAAATAAGAATGATCTGTTAACTAATACACACGTACATTTTATGGATAGAAATGATAACATCATTAACACTAATGATACAAGATTTAATTAATGTTAAGTGATTCGAAATAATTGAAACAAGTCTTTAGGAAAATAAACTTAAACGTGAAAAGTCTTTAAAGCATATTGGATTTTAAAACCTGATGTACCAACTTATAATAATAAATTAGGAAGACGGAGATCTACTGTTGGGCAGGGAACCACCCACTAAACCGTGGGAATGGTAAATATCTTGGTATCTTTGAAGGTGGTAGAACTCTTTGTGGTTCGACTCCGGAAGCACCACCGCCACATCTATTTCTGCCTAATAACAGCAGTGTTATGCGCTGTTGTGTTCTTGTCTGAAGGGTGTGGTAAGGAAGACATACTTTTCAGAGGCATTCCATTGTAGTCTTCAGGGTAGCAACGCATCGGTGGCTAACCTTAGGTGAGACTTTCACCTTACCTAGGGTTGATTACAGATGTCCATGGGCGGCAGTAGCCACTTACCATCAGAGATACACGCCTTTATGCTATTAACATAGATGCAGTCCACCTTACATACATGTCAGTATTTTTGCATTCTATTACCCTCAACTGGGCAGATAACTAAATAATGAATATTTGGCAAAGGGAGATCTCCCGCCAGGCGAGTTGATCATGCCTGGGGAGCAGCCGTGCTCCGACAGTTTCTGTTCGGAACTTGTATATATGCACGATGGTGAGAAAATTCTGATAGCGTGATTCAGAATACGGTGACGTCATCTGTTGAGGAGTAGTGGGAGGTCGCCACATCACCCCCTGCTCAGACCGGAGGTCGATGTAATCCGCACTTGTGACTTCCTTGCGTACAAGCGCCTTCTTAGTCGCCCGCTATCTGCGGTGGGTCGAGATGTGAGGGCGAAGTGAGGTCTTGGGATAACCTCGGTCCACGGTGAGTCGAGATGTGAGGGTAGAGCGAAGTGTGGAGGCGAGCAATGGCTGCTCAAGCCGGATCCGTGAAGTCGCGGAGAGTAGCTGTATCAGGAACAGGAAGCGTTGTTAAGATGCGCTGCGATGAACCTGATGAGCAGTTGCTGTGAGGCTAC
>MOOZ01000053.1:51406-65039 GCA_002930495.1 Cecropterus lyciades | reverse complement strand
CTACGGGCAGCAGTGCATGTTCGTTTGTTACTTGAATTTTAAAAAAATCACGTGGTAATTGAAAAGGGTAACATGTAACGTGGTAAGGGAGACATTACGCTTTCCCACTTAGTCCTCAAGGGTAGCCGCATCTGTAGTTAACCTCAAGTAATCCTCTCATATTATTTAAGACTAGCTAAGCCTCGTGGTTATACCCGCGTTTAGAAAATGTAACTTGACGTAGTTACATATACGTGCGCGTAGAGCGCGCGCAATTTCTTACGTTTTCATTTTTTTACGCGGAACCCTAATTAATTTTTTCTAAAATAGAAGTAGCCTAAGTTACGCCTTATGATATCAGTTATCCAACATTGATGTTTGTTATCAGTATCGTATATATTTTCATATGCATTTGGTAAAAAGCTGTTATTTTGATATTACAAAGATACTTCAATTTTATTTATTTATATGTATCCATTAAGTAATTATTTATTAATTGTGGTGGTGCGGAGCGGTGATCACACCTGTTTGACACGCAGTGTTCCGGGTTCGACCCCCGGCCAGACAGACATCTGAATAATGGATTTAGATTTTTGGGTGTTTATGTACTCGTCTTTGTGGGTGTCATAGCACCCACGACACAGGAGAATATCATAGTGTGGGGCTATGACTGAAGAAAGTATTATTATGAGTACACAACGCGTTATTTCTTGAGCATCAGTGGCCACTTGCCACAATGTATGCTTTTTTCTACCATATTATATACAAAAATTCCTAAAACTCACATTTCACTTTCCATTACAGTGGTGTTCCTCCTAGCCCAGTTCACGATGCAAGCTGGCGAGGAACAATCAGACGAGATCATGGAGAAGCCGGCCCGTCGCAGTTGGTGGTCCAGCTCGAGTTCATACGATGATTCCGATTATTACTAACATCTGTCTGTTTTTCGATTGATTTAAATAGTACATTGATTTGAGAGACAAGCTTGTTTTTTATTATCAACTCGTCGTCGTCGTCAATCCATTATTGTCCCACTGCTGGGCACGGGTCTTGTCAGATTGAGAGTTTAGGCCACAGTTCACCGCACTGACCAAGTGCGTATTGGTTGACTTCACACACCCTTTGAGAACTATTTTTTTTAGAGAACTTTCAAATGTGCAGGTGTCCTCACGATGTTTTCCTTCACCGTAAAGCAGTGATAATTAATTGAGAACTCGAGTTTGAAGGATTAGATTTATCACTGCACATCTAAATATGCCCAAAGGGCATATATGTTATCAACTATATATACCCCAAGGTTTAACCCACGTAGACTAAAATATTTAAATAGAATGAAACCGGTCAAGTGCGAATCAAGCGCACGAAGGGTTCCGTATTTATAAAAAACGAAAAAGAAATCATGTTTGTTGTATGGGAGCCCCCTTAAATATTTATTTTATATTAATTATTATTTATTGTCAAAGTCAATATATATAATTAAATAATCTGTGAATATTTCAAGCGTCTAGCTGTTTCTATTATTAATATCGAGCAAAAAACATCACGTTTCTTATATGGGAATCCCCCTTAAATATTTATTTTATTCTGTTTTAGTACAACCTGTGGAAAGCCATTCACTTCCAGCGAGGCACTAGACCTCTTTTGGTTCCTCCCCAGTCGAACTATATTGGTTATACCTCCTTAAACCACCACTCTTCTTATGAGACAACCATCATAGTCCACGGGAGTAAAGCTTCACAAAGCTCGACGCAATATCTAACAATATGTTTCCATCGGTATCAATTGGACAAATTATTTATGAATGTAGATCGCCTTGAGAGCAAAATATATGAATAAGCGCTGAATATAATTACGCATTATTGTACTTCGTAAAATCAAAACTAGTTTATGTACTGAGGTATCTCTTCCGCGCTTGATTACTATATGGAAGGTGGTGGAACTCTTTGTGCCAGCACCACCGTCACACTTATTTTTCAAAACAGCGGTGTAGCGCATTGTGTTCTGGTTTAAAGGGCGCGGTGAGGTAGACATTACACATAATATTGGTTTGAAGGTGGTAGAACTCTTTGTGGTTCGACTCCGGAAGCCCACCGCTCCGTAACACCTATTTCTACCTCATAACAGCAGTGTTATGCGCTGCTGTGTTCTGGACAGAAGGGTGTGGTAAGGGAGACATACTTTTCCGAGGCATTCCATTATAGTCTTCAGCGGTAGAAACGCATCTGTGGCTAAGCTTAGGTGAGACTTTGATCTTATCTAGGGTTTGCTACTTCCATACTATAAATATATAATATATTTACACGTGGCGTTCCAACGTAGTCCTCAAGGGTTGCAACGTTTCTGTTGTGTTCTAATCTGACGGTGTAATATTTGTGCGAGGCGTTCCAACTTAGTCTTCAGGTAGTAACGCATCTGCTGCGTTCTGATATGAAGGGTATGGTAAGAGACACAAGAGCATTCCGACTTAGTCTTCAAGGTAGAATATTAGACTGACCTTAGAGAATCTAAAACAATTTGGAGTTGTTATTCAATTTCCATAAGGGACAGTAGATTAGAAGTTTAATAATCACTTGATTTAAAATAGCGAGGAAACCTACTAACCTAAAAAACTTAAAAAAATCTCAATGCTGTGTGAAGTCTACCAATCCGCACTTGGCCAGCACGAAGCTCCTAACTAACTAAGAATCATTCAATGTAGAAGGAACACAAAATAGCGAAACCTGCTCGCCTGAGAGTTCTTCAAAAGTTAGTTCTCATGGGTGTATGAAGTCTACGCACTTAGCGCGTGGACTACGGCCTTAATATCTGCCATTATCGAAAACCCGTGTCCAGCCATTGCTAGACGGTAATGTGTTGATACAAGTATAACAATGATATAGCAAGTAGGTATATTCAACAATTTTAGCACAAATATTCATTGCAAGACGCCGACCACGCCCGCCATTTTGTTTAAACTCGAATAATTTGATTAACCAGTTTAGTTCAAAACAATCGCTTATTATTATAAATAAGTCTTAAGACGTTACGTAGACTTGTGAACCGCATTGTTCACAAGTGTTTAAGCAGGAATAATAGAATTTTGCTTTTCTTTTTGTATGTCAAGATGCGATTTTTATTAAAAAGTGGTAGAACTCTTTGTGGTTCGACTCCAGAAGCACCACCGTCACACCTATTCCTGCGTCATAACAGTAGTGTTATACGCTGTTGTGTTCTGGTCTGAAGGGTGTAGCAAGCGAGACATACTTTTCCACTATGTCACTGTGTCGTAATATTTTTAGACGTATTGCATATTGTATGTATTGACGTATGTGTTCCCTCCACGTATCGCGATGATACTTATATCGATGTTTCGTATTACAATACAGATTTGTCAGATGTCTGTTTCACCGCGATACATGCAGTAAATCGCTAGTGATGTCATTAGAGTGAGAAGGCGATTTTCTCATGTAAAATGCATCGGCCTAGTACCTACTGGCTTTATAAGTACCTTAAGTAGGTATAAAAGCCATGGCTCAGAACCAGATCAAGCCCATCGCAGGCGCAAATACAGGATCCCCAACCATGACTGATATATCTGAACCGTCTATATATATATATATATATTGATTTAATATGATTGTAATATTGTACGCCCAAAGGACATAAAGAGAGAAATATTGTAAAATTACAACACCTAACCAGTACCTGTTTAAATGCAATAAAGAATTACTGAAATACTGAGAGGTATCTCTATTACCAATAGAATAATTATTGTGTCAGTAAGCAACTAACCCCAATCGAACATAGTTCGGAGAGCACAGTAGTGCTGTGCCAAATTCATTCTGGTATTATTCACACTTAGATCTCTATCCCCAGTACGAGTTTTTGTCGTTTTCTCAAAACAATAATTGCAAATGTCAACACAAATTTACAAAAATGTTTTCGTTACCGGCCAAAACTTGCAACGTACTACGCAATGACGGGAGAAAACATAAACAATGATTGTTTCGAGGAAAAGTTATAAACTCGTACTAATTACAGTTAAATATCAAATAATTTGTGAATATTTTATTAAAACTTTGTTGTATAATTGTATAAAAAAAACCGTGTAGATGACAGTAAATATAACTTGTTTAATCATTGGCCCATAAATCGCACGCACGCAGTCTTATAATATAAGTACACAGTATACGAATTAGGGCGGCAATCACATACACATTCATTGAATAATATTTCGCGTCCAATGAATCTTTGTAATTAATTACTTCTTGTGAACATTGCTTGAAAGAGCATTTGTTCGTATGGCACATATCCTTATAATTAAATCTGAAAGGCAAGCAAAAGAAGCAGCGCGAGATAGATTAAAAAAAAATTTTTTTCGGAAAAAAAAACTATAATATTATATATAACTAGGTAGCCCGGCAAACGTTGTTAATGATTAAATTACTAAAAATAGGGGTTGGTGATAAAAGGGTAACGATTAAGGGTTGTATGTATTTTTAATGCCACACTGTTGAAAAATAAAAACAAAATAATTTGTCCAAAAATTAAAAAAAAAATTAAGGGTGAACAACCTTTATCACTTAGGGGTATGAAAAATAGATAGTAGCCGATACTCACACCTACTCAATATGCATATAAATTTGGTAAAAATCGGTAAAGCCGTTTCGGAGGAGTAAGGTAACATTGTGACACGAGAATTTTATATATAAGATTTATGGCAGTGACGGAATGTAATTAAAAAATATTTAAAGCTTCTTGGCATGATATCGAATAGCATTGTTTCTGAACCAATAGCTCGCGAATCACTTTCATTACTTTCATTAATTCTTTCGCAGATAAAAATGATTGTCTGATTGGTTGTCCGTTAAAAGACAAAAATATATTAAACACTGTTATATAAATTAAAAACAATTTTGAAAACGTTTCTTTGTTTTTCATATTTAGTGTAATGCATCAAAAAAAAAAACAACTCAATAATTTTTAGTCAGAGTAAAAATTTTAATTATTAAATACAGGCTACTTTTATTTAAAAAAATGGCTAAAATCGAAAATCAGGTCCAGTCAAACTACACGTATACTATTTTTTTAATCTATCTCAAAATTCTAAAGCACTTACCCTTTTGCTCGATGTGGCCTTTGAGTTGTTCTGCCTTCGCCTGCAATTTCGTTTGCATTGTCTCGGCACCCTCTTTCATTTTGGCTAGAATACCTAGACAGGAAAAAAATTACGTTAGTAACAAACAGTTTAATAAATATTACAGGCTCTTTAGTAACATAACTTCAATTAGTATTAAGGAATTCACAAATTTTGTGACAATCTTGTCAGCAACATTAGTTTAGTCACCGAGTTAATATGTATATCGGTACTGATGGATCTAGAGGGCTAGACAAGGGGCTCAAGACCCCTTCCTCCTCTATAATGTAAATGCAAGTACATAAGTCCGTCCCTCACCTTCAAGGGAGCGACGAAATTCACTCTGTTGTGTTTACCGTGCTAGGCACGGTGCTTACTACACTATAACACAAATGTCAAAAATGATAAATTTTATTTTTTATAGCCCGTTAAAAAGCTCTTTTGCTTTTTTTCGTTTCACATAGCCAATAGACACTTTTGGGGCTGAAAATTTCACAAATATTTTATCATTTTCTTGTTCAGGACTGTTACTAAGGCTTTATATAGCGATTTAGCCGATAATAATAACTCTCTCAATTTTGCCGGTCCACATTTTTGTCGCTCTGGGCAGTTGCTCGGAACATCACGAGGTCCATTACAGATGCGTTGCTACTCCTTAGGATTAAGATTAAGCCATGTATATAGACAATTGCGATTGACAGTTACAGAAGCGCTAACATTACATGCAAGAAAATAGAGACAATCACACTACACACATATAAATTAAGAAAATTTGGAAAACAGAAAATTTGAAAAAAGCACAGACGCTCATCGGATCTTGTATTTATTAATGGTATACCTAATTAATTTTTTTTTCTGCCGATTCTATTCGCTTTATCCCTGTCGTAACTTTATCGTGACTTTCTGTATTCTGCAGGGAATCACTGAGTGATGCGTTAAACGTTTTTAAGGAAAATAGTCAAGTAATAATCGATTGTTCGCCTGTAAGATGCTGCACAGACTTGTGTTCTTCATTGTTCACAAGTGGTTCGAGCAAGTATAACAGAATTTGGCTTTCACTCCCATGACATGCAACATCGCACACTTTCTTCTACATTCGTAAAATAATCACTTGTAATGATTTTCAGTTCAATTTGCCATTAGATTCATCTACAGAATAAATTCCAAAGTATTGTTGTAAATTGTAAAATTCGTATATTGCCGTTTTAATTCCTAAATAAATACAAACCATGTTTGTCCTTCTCTTTGATTTTCCTCTCCACATCGCCCGCCTTGTCTTTCACGCGTCCCAAGAAATCTATCCGTGTGTGTGCGTGAGTGAGTGGGATAAAAAGATAAAAGATAAGGAAGATAGACTATAGTACTAGCTTTTTATATTGTAGTGGTAGCAAACGAGCATATAGTCCACTTAATGGTACATAAATGCTTGTAATTGTACTGTACTTATATAATGTCTGTTATGTATTCTCTGTCTACGAAAACTTATAAATAAATGAAATAATAAAATATTTCATTAGATTTTATTTCCTACAAAAATATAATCGTTTAGTAACGAATGTGTTTTATATCGTTAATTTTGTCCTAAATATAGAAAATTGAGGCATAGTTTAAGGTAGATTTAGTTTGATGTATAAACAGATCTTCAGAGCAGAAAAGCTTAGAATAGAACACATTTAGGGCATTTTCCTGTCGCGCGGGTTTACCTCTCACGCGTGTACCAGCTACATGCGTAAATTAACTTGCTTTACTGTAGCGAACCGTGTGCGTGTACACATGATGGGAAAATCTATGTAACGATAGTACGCAAGTTGTACGCATGCAAGTTACACGGGGACACAAACCTGCGCGACAGGAAAAAGGCTCAAGAACACAATAAGCAGACAGATAACTCGAAAGAAAATTGACTTAGTAAGGACATCGGATCAGATCTGTACAATAGTCACAAAAATATGTGTTAGATATAATTACATCATAAATATATTATTGCTTACTGATATTAGGCACTATGATGAGATATATCATAAGTGTCACAAGTCAACACCTCCAGAAAATCGAGTAGGCTTGGTGGATTGGTGCCAAGAGCAGATCCATCCGAAGTTTATTAGTGTTTAAGTCAATGAGTGGAACATACAAATATACAACATATAAACTCCCTTATTCTTAACTCTCACATGTTATATGTTTTCTCACTTTCTAACAAATACTTATAAAATGAGATGCATCTAATAATATAATAAGTATTATATTTTAGGAATAAGGAAGTTAATAGAACACACAGGAGGCAATAGACCGAGCTACTGAAATTTATTTACAGCATAATTATAACACCAAAAAGGCAGACGTACACGTATAAATATAACATTTATTAAATTAAATATAAAATTTATTGCAGTATGGTCATCTGTACTTAGGCCCAGGTGAGATCAGAGAACTATCTGACGTCGGTCAAAGATGTGTTGCTACTAGTGATAAAAGATAGTCAATCTTTGAAGTATTAAAAAGACGACTCATTCCGAAGGTTTGGCTCTAAAATGAAGACTCATCTGTCGAGTGTTTTTTTAGTCTCAGGACTCATGTCCGGGTTGTGTAAGTTCGATATTCGTCATTCAGTACAAGAACATATTGTGTTGGTTAAGTACATAGTTTTGAAGTGTACCAGAAACATATTTCAATAAACGCGTCAGAGTCCTTTTATCTTATAAAAAAACGACTAAGTTTTTTAAAAAACGACTAAAGTTAAAAGACTTCGACTTAGTCTTATGACTCAAGACTTAAAAGTCTATTAGAGTCGGATCTGGTAACAAATTAATCGAGTCGTTTCAATAGAACTAAAAAGAACTAAGCTTCTTTCATCACTAGTTGCTACCCCTGAGGACTAAGTTAGAACTCCCTGTATAAATGTCTACAAAATCTAAGATAATGTTTCTACAAAAATACAGACCATGTTTATCCTTTTCTTTCAATATGCGTTCCATATCGCCTGCCTTGTCTTTCACACGTCCGAAGAAATCTATCCGTTTTATTGTAAGCGTGCGCAAAATTTTACAAAATATAAGATTCCTATAATACCATAGGTATTTCTTCAACAGATTATAAGATAATTATAAGATCGATTAATTAATGTATTTTTAGTCTCTACTACATTTTTAATCTCGTTTTCCAAAAGGTTTCACGTCATGGGTGTATTTAAGACATGAATTTAGAGGAACCAGGCCCCACCCCTTAACATTGGCAAGAAAAATTCCACAAATGAGAGGACGTTTTTGCCAACAAATTAGCTTTCATTCAAAAAAAAACTGATCGAATTACATATAAGATCCTATTATAATATTGTTAATAAAAGAAAAGGCCCATCTTCTAAATTTATCACAAGCTGATTAATTAATTTCATTTTAATTCATAAGTAGTGTCATTAGACTACTTTCAATTCAGTAAGTAGTTTAATGAATATAATTTAAAATTTAGAAAATAATTAATTTAATTTAATTTTAATTTAGTGAATATTTTAATAAATATTTAGTAAGTAGTATCATTAATTTAATTTCAATAATTTGTTTAATTAATTAGATTTTAATTTAGTGAGTAGTTTATCCGATTTAATTTTGATCGCAATTATGACTACATCAATTAATTTTAATGAACTTTTTTGAATTTTCATTTTTCGTCGTTACACCATACAATTTACTTAAGTCAAGTTTCTCGATAATTCTTTTAAATCAGTGGCAATCTCACCTGATATGCGTTTGGTGGCGTCCGGGCTCGCAGACTGCGTCAGCGCCGCCACCTTCATGTACTCGCTCGTGATCAGGCCGGCCGCCTGTGGAGATGGAGGGTTTGAGTGGTTTCTGTTGGTTGTTGTTGGACTTTGTGTAGTTGAGTGGGTTTTGTGTTCTTTAAATTTAACAGTCCACGAAATTGGTTTGGTTAGATTTCATGGATTTATGGGTTAGTTTCGTGGGTTGTAAGGTAGGTATTGTGTGTTGTCGATCGTGTGCGTGCATGAGCGTGAAGAGACGACTTTTGAGTAAGGAACAGATAATTCTCAAAAAAATAAATGTAATATACCTCCAGACTAGCAGGGCTCATGGCTGAGTATTCTTCACTCAGCAGTTCAACTATCAGACCCTCGATGTCGAAGAACAGAATATGGCTCTCGGGATCTGTTGAAATTGTCACATGTTAAAGAGATGGTTCGTATATTGCATCATTATTAATTTCAAAGTTATTAATTTCAAATTTGAAATTAAAAAAACCCTTTTAGTTCGGCTCCAGCAGCACTACTACTACCACATTTATTTCTACCTCATAACGACAGCGTTAAGCGCTGATGTATTCTGATTTGAGAGACATAATTATTCGAGGCATGCCAATTTAGTTCCTTAAGGCAGTAAGGCTTTTATGATCGACCCACGTAAGATTCTAATCTTATTTGGAACTGATCACAGGTGTCCATGAGCAACAGAGGCCTGGCTCTGTTGCTCATGGACACCTGTGAGGCTTATGCTGCTTTTCTTACAAAAAAAATACAAAATTGGTTCTGGTTCTAGGGGGCCCTGCGAAGACGTCAGCGTCCTGCAGCGTCAGGGTGCGGCGAGGGCCCTGCGGCGACACACTCACCGGCCGGGTTGGAGCGGAACCCCTGCACGGTGAGCGGCGCGCGGCGCGGGCGCGCGGGCTCGGCCAGCGGCCCCGCGCCGCCGCCGCGCTCGGGCGCCTGCAGCGCCGCCAGCCCGCGCGCTGTGGCCGCGCGCATCGCGGTCAGGTTGCGGTGCCGGAGGCCCCTGTTAACAATAATACCCAATAAACATCGACTCGGTAAATGTACTATTTAATTTAACGCTACCACCAACCATCACCACCAGAACTACCACCACCATCACTACCAACAAGACTACCATCACATCTCCGTCTCCTCCAACTCCATTACCACCACTTGCAGACCGCAGGCGGGTTCGCAGACCAGGTGTCCGGGGCACCATTTTATTTACAGTATTCGGCCATCGCTATCCATTTACCACACTCGACAGTATGAAGTCTCCCCCGATGGCTTCCGTGAGGACCGCCCACTGCGGTGTCCATGGAACACACGTGGAATATTCGCCACGTGTGTGTGCCTCGCCGCGAGTGTACCATGCTTCCTGGCCACCCAGATTTGCCAGATTGGGGAGTATTGTGTGCACTGTTTACACCGTAAGTCTGTGTTTCGAGCTCCCTTGACCATTTTTGGATCATCCCAGCCTCGGTGAGTGCTCTTGTCTGCTCCAGCTGTGTTGCACGCGGGCGCGTGCCACTGGCCCTTAGGCTGGAACAGTGCCGCTTGTAGGTCCCAAGGGGTTTCAGCCAGTATTGTAGTCGCAACGAAGAAAATAGTCCAGTTACGGCTCCCACTGCACTGACCTTCTGCGGTTTCCGCAGAAGAGACTTGTTATTAGCAAAGAGGTCATTCGCCCAGATGGGGACTCTACATGTGGAGTTTCACTCCCGTACTTGGCAAAAGTCTGCCTAGCGCGGCCGCAGTGGAGACAAGTTTAGGGGCGAGATGGGTGAAATAGGCGGTGAAGCTCCACCCATCCAGCACTAGTCCGAGGTACCTCATCGAAGCTTTTACTGGAATTAAATCGCCGTGGATCTTGAGTTTAGCTCCTCAGGGTGGTACTTTGCAGGGGCCCTGGAAGAGCAACACCTCTGTTTTGCTCAAGGCAACCTTCAAGCCTAGTTGCTCTATTCGGTCCACAATCATGGAGACCCCCACTGTTGCCCTTGGAGCTACTGCGTCGAAGTTTCCGCCCCTTGCCTTGTAAAGGGTGTCATCCGCGTTGCAAAGCAAGCTCAACCCGGGAAGACGCTGACCCTTAAGTATTCAGTCAAATCCGATGTTTCACAGGAGTGGGCCGAGCACCGACCCCTGTGGAACACCGCCTTACCGGTGGCATGTCGCCATTATTTACCAACACCACCAATACCTCAACCATCACCTCTACAACACCTGCATCACACCTACCATGTCCATTGACTTCAGCACCACCACGACCACCGTTTTGGCCTGATTGATTAACAAACATTGATCCATGCATCGATCTTCACAAACTTTCACCTCAATCAAGTACTAAATCCAAGATACTCTTACCTAAAGAAATGCACAGCGGGATTGGCCAGGCCCTGAAGATCTCCCGATCCAGCCGATATGGAGCCACCCAGGTCATCGGCCAAGGTCTCGTCGCACGCAGCTAGCACTTCCTCTGCTATCATACCTACAAAAAAATTGAACTTGTATAAGATGTATTAAAATTATGTGACGAGTTGCGGAACTCGTCAAAAGATGGCGTTACACGTATTCTGAATCACACTATTAAAGTTTATTTTATATGTTTACAAGGTGGTAAAACGTGTATGATTCGACCGGGGAAGTACCACCGCCACACCTATTTCTAACGTGATGCAGCGTTTCGTTGGAAGGGTGTTTGTGTTTGCTCACTTTCATCGGACCATCTTAGCCCTCGGGAGTAGTAATGCGTCTGTGAATGACTTCAGATAAAACCCATGTTCGATATGGAGTTGTTTTTCGATGTCCACGGGCGGCAGTGGCTATTTACCATCAGGTGGAGTACATGCTCGTTTTCATCTGTCATATTATAAATTGCCATCAACTAACCATGCGACACCCTATTCAAATGCTCCATCCATTTGATATTTCATATCTATACATAATTACATATAAATTAATATTGAACTGTCTGTTTGTAGCATAAAAATAACAGCTTTTTACCAAATGCATATGGAAGTATATAAGATACTGATAACAAAACATCAATTACTAAAATTTTTGTCTGTCTGTCTTTTTGTTCCGGGTATTCTCTGAAACCGCTGGACCGATTTTGACGGGACTTTCACTGTTGGATTGATGTTATAAGGCGTAACTTATGCTACTTCTATTTTAGAAAATGTAATTAGGGTTCCGCACAAAAATTAATAATAAATAAAACCTAAGAAATCGCTCTACGCGCACTATGTCAGTTTCTATCGGTCCTATTTGAAATAATGATATAAAGTTAAAATTGTATAAGGTTTAAAATTTTTACTATCTGTAACTATGTCAAGTTACATTTCTTAAACGCGGGTATAACCATGCGTCTCAGCTTGTTTAACATTTTTTTTATTTCATTTGAACCTATGTATGTTACGTGTTATATTATATCATACTTCTTACTAATATTATAAATACGAAAGTTTGTGAGGATGTACGTGTGTTTGTTACTCTTTCACACAAAAACTACTCGTCAAATTTCGCTAAAATTTGGCACACTGATTGAATATGACCTGGATTCATACATAGGATACACTAGCTGAGCCCGCGGTGTCACCCGCGTTTAAAAGAAATGTAAAGTGACATACATTAACATTATGCATGCAGCGGAAGCTCTCATTAGAAAAAAAAACCCCTATTTTGAAACATTCTTCATTGCTGCTCCGCTCCTGTTGGTCTTAGCGTGATGATATATAGCCTATAGAGCCTTCCTCGATAAATGGACTATCTAACACCGAAAGAATTTTTCAAATCGGACCAGTAGTTCCTGAGATTAGCGCGTTCAAACAAACAAACAAACTCTTCAGCTTTATAATATTAGTATAGATTCATTTACATCGTTCATTACTGTGGTAAACGTGACTGAAACGGGCAGAGCCGCGGAAATAGGCTAATCTATACCAATATATAAAAATGAGACGGTTTATGTCTGTTTGTTACTCAATCACGCAAAAACCACTGGTCTGATTTACATGAAATTTTGCATAGATGAGGCTTATTTACATGGTCAACTTATAAGCTACTTTTGATTTCGATATTTTGCACTATTTAAAAATGGTCGCCCATTTCAAGCCACGAAGCACGAATACTTCAGCTAGTATATTATATACTAGCTGTGCCATGTGTGCTTATTAAAAAACTATTTTAAGAACATTACATTATTTTTTACACTATGATCACTAAAAGTATACTTATAAAGGAGTGTTGTGAATAAAGGATATTATTAATTTATTATTAATAGAAAAATAAGAATATATACTTGTAGTAAAGTGGTGCTTTATGTAATTATATGAATTTTTGTTTAAATGACATTTTAAGGACTATTGAAGGGAAATTTACATTGAACAAATAAGGTCATCTACTTTTTCTGAGGTTGTGCCTAGTACAGAATGCAGTGTTCACTTATATGACACTGAATATTGTAAATCGTCAAAATCCAATGCAAAATACTTGTTAAAGTTTCATATAGATTTTAAAAGATTGTTTATAATAACCGCCACCTAGTTGTTCTCATTTTAGAAATAAAATCATCATTATAATCATCATCATCATCATCATCATCATCATCATCATCATGACCATGAAGCACATAAAGATCATGACCAGCATCATGAAGAAAAAAGACAAACCCGCTGAGTTTCTTGCCGGATATTCTCAGTTGAGGTCGTGTTCCTATCCGGTGGTAGTGTATTAAAATATTGTTACTTACAATTTGTAAGTGGCCCTTAAGGCCT
>MOOZ01000053.1:24217-46367 GCA_002930495.1 Cecropterus lyciades | reverse complement strand
GGTACTCCCCTCTTGGCATAGGGTGGGAAAAATTTCCAGAGATTAGCCGATCTTTAATTTTCTGTAGTACACCCTTAACTTAAAATGACTTTACAACTAAGAAAGTATAGTATTTTTCATTCGTTTGAAGTAATAAACGAGCATATAGTTCGATCTTATGATAAGTAGTTACTGGGATTCTACGTAAAGCCGATCAGAGATGTGTTCGCCTGAGGATTCAGGTAGTCGCCTCATATGTTAATCAGCACGGCGACCACGCCCTTCCACCAAAACGCATTAAGGTGGTAGAACACTATGTGGTTCGACTCTAGAAGCACCACTGCCACACCAATTTCTGTCTAATAACAGCAGTGTTAAGCTGTTGTGTTCCGGTCTGAAGGGTGTGGTAAGGGTGACTTTTCGAGTTCCAACTTAGTCCTCAGGAGTAGCTAAGCATCTATGGCCTCACGTAAAACTCAGATCTTATCTAGGGTCGATTACAGATGTCCATGGGCGGCAGGAGCCACTTACCACCAGATGGGCTACAAGCTCGTTTGCTACTTTAATATAATGAAATAATAATAATAATAAAAACGAACTGCTTCACGCTAGAAATAAGTGTGGCGATAGTGCCTGTTATATATGAAGTTTCTTACAGATGATGTGTCACTATAAATATACGAAATTTATTTACAATAACAATATTATCTTAGACCATTGGTCTTATTATAATGCGTTGCCCGAAAGTATTCGGCAAAGCACTACCCTTCCGATATTTGCTTACAAATGGCCATGGGTCGTAGTAACTTTAAAATCAGGTGGACTGCATGGTCGTTTGCTATTCTATACTAATATTATAGAGCATCTATACTAATATTATAGAGCATCTACACTAATATTATAGAGCATCTATACTAATATTATAAGGCAGAAGAGTTTTTTGTTTGGTTGAACGGGATAATCTCAGATTGAATTGATTGAAGACGGATTGAAAAAAATATTTTTATGTTGAATAGTTCATTTACAGAGGAAGGTTATAGGCTATATAATATCACGCTATGTTTGTTTGTTTATTTTTTCCTGCAGTAACGGGTGAAGCGACAGCTAGTAATGTGATAAAGGTAACTAACATGGCACGCTCGTCGGTACGGGTACAGCCGCGTCGTCGACGTTCCACAAGGAGACCACGCCAGCTGAGTCACCACGTAACAGCAACCGTCGTTGCTTACCACCCACTGATGTTAGGATGAATCGCATCGCAGGTGGACAGGACAACAGCTAGAAACACAATAAGAAGCCATACATAAATTACACTAGACGACACGCGTGGCGGAGCGGTCACCGGTTTGACACGCAGTGGCTCCCAGGTTCGATTCCCGGCCAGACAAAAATCTGAATGATGAGTTAAGATTTCTGTTCTGGGTCTGGGTGTTTGTGTCTTTGTGTGTCTATGGTACCCACGACACAGGAGAAAATCCTACTGTGGGGCTACGAGTGTAGAAAGTGATGTGATGTAAGTATTCGTGTAATGTACGCTACATTACACGAATTTCATGATCGTTGGACCACTCCCCCGTCCTTGTCACAGCCGGTCATTTGTTAGACCCAGACGGGGTCACCTGTTAGGGCACAATTTTTGCAGATTCATACATAGGAATTATAAATAAAAACAGCAGTTCCGAAATTACATTTATTTCCATCAATCGACCAAATCAAATAAAGCATAATAATTAACCAAAACAATAACGAAATAAAAGAGTACGTTATTGTTATATTTATGTAGTCTGAAGTCTGTACTTCAAATATAATTATTGACACACTTAATAGATTTTCCGTAAGTAGTGAATGAGTTCAGGAAGTAATGAATGAAATCTCAAATAAGGGAGGCCTATGCCTGACAGCCAACCCCTAAAGACTTATAGATAGGTAGAAAGATTTGTTTCTGATCTTGATGATGGCGTTTAGTAACTCAACATAGATGAAAGAAAAGTTAAAAAAGATTTATATAAATTAAGAACAATACATAAATTTGAATAAGACCAAGAGATAATTTACCTTATTATCCGGATGCGCCAAAATACTGAACAGCACTGGGCTATCATGGTCTACAGTGGGACCATGGAAACCCTTATGATCTGGTACTGAGCTGCAAATATTTATACAGATAAAAGTAATGTTTGTATTAAAATGCAAATAAATTCGTATCAAGTATACTATTCAAAGTGTATATTTATGTCAATCTGGATTCTGCTTACGTTTCATTGGAAATATAGCCAAATTCCCTCGGAACCCTATTTGTTCTGGAATAAAACGAATCCTACGTCCTAATCTATTATATAGGTTGCCAAAATGCAACATCTTATCAATACCCATTTACAAAAAAGTATAAATTATTATGCTATAATATCTACTATGTAATTTATTTTTCTCATTAATATTTTTATTTGATAATTAATTAAAAATACAATATCAACTTAGACTTTAATGAAATACCAGAAAGAATTTGGCAAAGTACTACAGTGCTTCTCGACATTTGCATCTCAATATTGAAACGATAAGGAAATGTGTCTTCAATGTAATTTTCATTGAAAAATTTTTTTCAATGCCTTTATCTTTTCTAAAAATATCAATAAACAGATAGATTGATAAAAAAGATAGATTGATAAAAAACGATAAACGAATTTTCATTACCTATATCCATCCGTTTGATGCGCACGAATAGACAAAGGTAGTATACGATACCCTAGGAGTATAATAAAAATTATACTTTATAATATTATTATTATTATATATATTATTCTTAAGGCACAAAGATATAACCAGATAAAAACACCGAGGAAACCTGCCTACTCGGGCTTATGTTAGGCCCAAAGCCAAGTTATTTACAGTTTCAATTTAAATATCTGTTCATACCCCAGAAACACTTTGAATAATAAACTTACCAAACCATATATATAAATACAAGCAAATCAAATTATAATAGGTATACATTTTGGTCGCAACGTCTAAGTTTAGGAATATAGAATATGTAGAGTAGATACATGTGATAAAAACATAAATTCGAAACAAAAAATATGGGCAATGGGGTGCGAAATGCAACACAAGAATACACTACAATATTCACAGCTAAAATATTTATTATGGTTAGAATTATGCCAATGTATTGTTTAAAATTACGATGATAGAAAACATTGTTAGAAAACCTACACAAATAGAGTTCTCGAAAAAAAATCATAAGAGGGGTCTGAGAATTTGTACTTGCACGCGGTAGACTATGGCCTAAATTCTCTTTCATTCTGTAAAAGAACTCCATTTTGTCTCACAGCGCAGTGGGACGATAATGGGTTGTTTACATAATAAAAATCGTAAACGATCTACAAAGTGAAGAAACCACGGCGTATCAGCAGTTGGATGGGTGACCGCTAGTGGATAAACATGCGCGCTTCCATAGTTCGAAGGACACGCTCAACCGTGCCAGTTGTTATTGGACAATCGGTTAACAAAGTCGATTTTATGGACGGTATGAAATTTAGTTTGACCTTTAAAGTAGTAGGAACAGTATTGAATCATCATAATATCCAAACTAGCGGAGTAGCAATCATACATCTTCAAACAAACATATTATTATATTAACCCCTAAAAGGTTATAGGGATATAACCTTATAGGGGTTGTAAGGGACAACCCCTGAGGACGAAATAAAAATTATAAATCGGGTCATCATCACTGTTAAGTCTCTTCACTGTCCTAGTACTGAGTTGAGTAAATTAAGAGAGTTCAGCATATATTTCACTGTTAACATTATTGAATAGCTTCAAGATTGCATAAGTCACAATTATGACACTTCCACTATAGTAATTTTATGGCGTAATCACTAAAGTTACCGTGTTACGTTAAGTGGTTCGTACGGTATGATGTTAAAAAGTGTTTACAGGTTTAGCAGTCATCTTCAATGGAATTATATTGCTGACCACAGATACACAGAACAGAAGTTCTAAAGATCGATTACAGATATTTGGTTGAAATTTGTGATTCAAGACATATTATACTAACACTAAAACGTGACTTTTTACAGTTGGCATTATTCTTCCATAATAAAACAACAACAAACACACTAATATAATGGGTAATATAACAGGTTTTTCTCGTGGATATGTGGCAACACCAACACTTATGAAAAAACAAATTAAACGATATTTTTTTTCAAAATCAACCAACATAATACAGTAAAAGGGCCAAATGACGTCTTAGGATCTTCGAGATTTGGGAAGCGAACGACCCACGCCCATTAGTGGGACGTATCGCGGGGTCAATCCCAAAGGTAAATAAAATATTTTTCTAAAAATAAATCACACTCAAAACTAAAGAAATCTAATTGTAACCAAATTCAAAACTAAAGGCAAACCATTTAATTCTTTTTCATCATCGTTTCGATTCCAAAATATATTTTTTTTCACGATTTTATTAAACGTTTTGTTGAAATTAGATGTCTAGGATGTAGATGTAGATGTTTAGGATTTTTTGTTGACAATACTAAAACATGTTAATAACTCGTTAATAACCAAACAAAATCCATTAGAGACACAAAAGAGAAAAATATTATAAAACATAACTTCTTTACGTCCTTGTCTGTGTTATAACTACACACTAGTAAAAATACCCAGACCCATAATCGATATCCTACTTATAATATGTCTTCTAAAACGAACCAGGAACATTCTGCGCGAAATAATATGATAACAAGCATCGCCTTAAATGCATTTAAGTTAAATATTTTAACAATATTAACGATTTTATCGGCGACGCTAGTGTATATTTTGTGTTTAAGTTTATTTAACATAAATTAAAACTAATTTCCTGTCGTTAAAATCAAATAAAAAATAAATTTTGAAATAAATAAATATAAATTATTTTTTTCTATTACGAGATAAGGTTAGTTATGTAACTAAATGACACAATTAAACATAAACGCTTTCACACTCATAGCCCCACAGTAGGATTTATCCTGTGTCGTTGTGCCATGGACACACAAAGACGAATACACGAACACCCAGACCCAGAACAGAAATCTAAACTCATCATTCAGATGTCTGTCTGGCCGGGGATCGAACCCGCGACCCACTGCGTGTCAGCCCGGTATGGTGACCGCTCCACCATGTGGGTCGACAATATAATCCGATTAGATCCGAAATCGATTCGTTATACAAAATAAAAACATATGATTTCGTTTCATTTCTTTAACGCATATATACAGAATAACGACAAACGTACACAAGAAAGAATGAAACGGTTTGCCTCCATAATAAATGGTGTTGCTAACCTACTTATAGCCCGTCCACGTAGCTTGCTATAAGAGAAATAGCTTTATTAGCTTAGTAGCTATACATCCTTATTAACTGTTATTAGCTTTATGACGCTATTAAAATATATTGACTGTAAATAGCTGTTATAATGATACGTTAAGAGCTAAATATAAGTATAAATAATTATTTACTTTAAAATTATGATCTAAAATGTTAATTAAAGAAATAGCTGGACTTAAAACTAAATTCACCGATGATTTTAAAACTAAAACAGTTTTTATGATGACAAGTGAAACAATTTGATGTGTTGTATTTATGCTGTGTACGCACTTGTGTAAGTTTTTCATTTCTTTTTAATTTAAATAAAGTCAAATCTCCTATGAATGGCGTTAGCGTAATTTTCAATACTGTCTGGGAAATATTCGTTCAATTTTAAACAAAAATATATAATTCCATAGCAATGTGGAGTACAGTTTAAACTCGTGTTATTGGAATAGATTTTTTCTCAGAAGGGAACACTTGCAACCTTGTACAAATGTTTTTCTTTGTTATTTACAAAATTGTAGTTGCAAACATGCATGCAGTAATGCCATCCATGAACATACGTAACCAACTCCATATAGAACCTAGGTTCTAGTTGAAGCTAATACCAGGTGCCACTCGTATTCACGTCAATCGGCAAACACAAAACTTGAAAAACAAAATCTACCCTAAGGGTTACACTCTTGTAAAACCAAACATTTCAACAAACATTATTTCACGCAAGTATGAACACAGCATAATGTTAATTTATTAAAACCACGACAAATCAAGAAGGAGAAGAAAGAATCAAAAGTTTGTAAATGTGAATAAGAAATTTTTCATTAATTTTTAAAAGATCAAGCCACTCTGGGTTTGTAATTTTACACTATTGCAGAATAAGTACGTAAATATCTTTTAAAGATAGGCATATATGGATATAGTTAACAACTTTGAAATAATCAATTGATGAATAAGTTGTTAAAGTTATTTACTTCTTAAAAGCATTAATTACGAGATGGTTTATTGAGAGCTTTACAACATTCTACCGCGTGTTTAGATATCCAGAGACCCATTAAAAAAGCTTAGAACATTAAACAAAATTTAAAAAATATTTTTCAAAAATCCTTTCTTCAACTTCATAACACCTAACATTGAATACTACAGAGGCTTATGTGCTCCGATGGAGATCTAATGAACATAAAACATTGTTGATTGTGTATTTTTTTGAAAAATCAATTAATAATGTCTGTGCAAGTTTCATTGTATCTATAATGTATAACAGAAATAGCGTATGGATAGACCAATGGTGTGGTCATTGCAGCTCACTGACAACTGCCACCAACCATTTTTTTTTTACAATATGGAAGTAGCAAACGAGCATGCAGTCCACCTGATGGTAAGTGACCACTGCCTCCCATGGACATCTGTAATCAATCCCAGATAAGATCAGTCTTGCCTGAGGTTGGCCACAGATGCGTTGCTACCCTTAAGGAGTAAGTTGGAACGCCTTGTGTGAGTCTCTCCCTTACCACACCTTTCAAACTAGTACATAGCAGCGCTACACTGATGTAAGTGTAAGGTGTGACAGTGGTACTCTCGCAATCAAACCACGAGGCGTTCCACTTTTCATCATTCAGATAGTGTAATTAATTGAACCTTTTTTTATGAAGGTCCTTAATATCACAATTCTAAGAGGAGTTGGACCTTAAATAGATCCAAAATTAATCTAGTTATTTGAAAACTTATTTAAGTCAACATCAAATTTCAATCTTAACAGATTTATGTCAACGTAAGCAAAAAATATTTAAACCAAAAACGATCAATTTTTTAAGTTACACTATTTATTAAAATTTATCATTATATTATCATTAACGATACAACACACACAAATAATGTAAACTAGCGGTGTAGCGGTCTTCAAACAAATTATTAAATTAACCCCTGAAGGGTTATATCCCTTATAGCTCCTGAAGAGTTAATTCGGGTGCATATTTATTAAATATTTCTACAATAACGTAAGTAAATATCTGCTTTTTCTTTTATTATTCTAATGACTTAATAGTCGTCATTCAAAATTGAAAAAATAAAAAGCAACAAGGCCTTTCTACAAGTTTTTTAAAATGATTTTTGTGTATGTAAAGATCACCGCATAATCACTTCATTTCTAATTTCTTACTTAAACATGTATATGTCGGCTCTAATAATTATTAGGTCCCTCTTCGGACATTACGTGGGCGTTTTCGTGGGTGATCGGGCAAAGAGATACAGAAAATACTCTATTACCACATTCATTACGTTAACAATCTAGTTTAGCACAATATAAACCACAGCGCGCAAACCCAACGAATATTAGTTGCTATGGAAACCGAGCTGTTCCCACGTAATTGCGACCGTGCTGTCATATGTCAGAACTGGCGCCACGCTTTTTTGCCGCTCTTTTACCGTCCAAACCAACTTCCGTCTCCGACATATATAACATTTTTTTTATTGAATTTATAACTTTAATATTGTTGATTAGGCACTAAATGTTAGTAACAAAAAATTAAGACCCGGAGCCACTAAAATTACTATAATAATTATTTTAAAATTAAAAATAAACCAACAAATTGCAGAATGTGAAACAGACTTCACACCTTAAGAAATATTAAATTTGACATCAAAATAAAAAGAATTGTGTAACTTACTTTGCGGGAAGCTTATATAGGTATCCCTTGCCTTCCGTAGACCAGACGAGCACTCTGTCGGGTGCTAAGAAATCACCAGACATCCAACGTTCGCCAGATGGCGCTTGCATCGAACAAAGGACTGAGAAGTCGCCTGAAAAAACGGTTATGATTGGATAGCACTAGGCAAACCTTATTAACGCATTTTTTTTGTAATTTAGAAGTGACAAAGCCCACTTTGTCTTGTTCACCGATTTGAAAGAAGAGGGGTGGTACCCCAGTACCACCCCTCTTCTTTCAAATCGGTGGTAAGGATAGTAATACTTATCCCAGACATACCAGCTTAATCCTCATGGGTAGCCTCATCTGTAGCCGATCATATCTGGGATTCAGCAGTTGACTCTTACCATCAACCATATGTATTCATTCATTCACTCGTTCATTCATTCAACTGCCATGTAACTATTGTATACGCACACAAAATAATACATTACCCTCCTCCATTCCACAGATAAAGTTCTTGAAAGATGTAGAAAGGTGGTAGAACTCTTCGTGGTTCGACTCTGGAATCACCACCGCCACACCTATTTCTGCCTAATAAAAGCCGCGTTATGCGCTGCTGTGTTATGCTCTGAAGGGTATGGTGTGGTAAGGGAGACATACTTTTTCGAGGCATTCCATCTTAGTCCTCAGGGGTAGCAACGCAACGGCTAACCTTAGGTGAGACTTTGATCTTTCCTAGGGTTGATTACAGATGTCCATGGGCGGCAGTAGCCACTTACCATCAGGTGGACTGCATGCTCGATTGTTGCTTCCATATTGTAAAAAAAAAATTGGTTGGTGGCAGTTGTCAGTGAGCTGCAATGACCAGAACACGCGATGAAGAAAACGCGACCGAATGAAAGCATTTCCATTCATCTTTATTTCACCAGCGTCGCATATCTGGCAGTAATTCGCGCAAACTAATAACACGGTGCGTTAGTAATGTGTGTGAACACAGTATACTCATTCATTTAATTTCTCGTTCTTTTATTCAATTGCCATGAAAATCATGTATTCACATGAATTTATACATTCTCATCTCCATGAATAAAAACATTTCCATTCATTTCTCATCCGCATATTTCTGTTAGTACTTCGCACAAACCACCAACACAGTGCACTGATTGTGCGCGCAGCAGTTTAGGGAAAGCGTATTCAGACATCGTATCTGCTTAGGTATCCATACAGCAGTGACCAAATGACATTTGTACTAATTCATTCATTCGTTCATTCATTAAACTACCATGCATCTTTGTATGAAGATTATATATTTACACAAATTAATGCATTTTCCATTCATCCATCCATCATATTCCTATCATGCAATGACGATTGTGTCATCATACGAATTCATATAACTTCTCCATTCAGTGGAAACAATTCCTGAATGCAAACGCGACCGAATGAAAGCATTTTGAAATGAAAACACGACCGAATGAAAACATTTCCATTAATTCTACTCACCAGCGTCATATATCTGGCAGTACTTCGCACACACTACCAACACAGTGCGTTGGTTATGCGCGCAGCAGTTTAGGGAAAGCGCGTTCAGACACCGTATCTGTTTAGATTCGTTCTCGTAAATCGGCTCCGATTGCTTGTTCTCGTGGCCTAGGAGAGACCACACCTGGAAATTAGTTTTATTTGTTTATTAATTAGTTTTTGAATAGTTTAGTTATTCATGGTAGAACTATGAAAAGAACGAAAGAAGGAAAGAAGAAACAGTGGTGCTTCCGTAGTCGAACCACGTCCAAATTGTTATACGAATATACTCGTAGGTGAAGTTTATAGAAATGTGGTACAACCCGATGTGGTTTATCTCCCGAGGCACCGCCGCCATACATATGTCTGTACAACAATAGTAGTGTTAAGCGCTGCTGTGTTCTGGTCTGAAGGGTGTAGTAAGGGTATATACATATCCGTTACAACTTAGTCCTTATGTAGCAACGCATCTGTGGTCAACCTCAGGTAAGTCTGATCTTTACTGGAGTCAATTACATCAACCATGAGCGGCAGTGGCAACTTACTATTAGATGGAATGCATGCTCGTGTGCCATTTTCGTTTGCGTTATCATTTTTGTTTCACTACACGAGATGTTGAGAGGATTCACAAAAAGACGCTACTGCCTATGATCTGAATTTTAAGCTGAGGGGAACTCAAGGGAGACGCATGTTTTTCTCAGACAAATAGACATTAACCTAAAAACAGAACTTGTACAATGTTAACATACCTTCACTGTTCCAGTGATGGAGATCGCAAGTACAACATCGTCTTTCCTCGACGACGGGCGTAGAACCTGCAAGATGACCGTCATAACAGAATCAGAATCTATTAGAATCATAATAGAATCAGCAAGTTGATCGTCATGTCAGAATAAGAATCAATAAGAATAAGTATATAACTTGCAGGTTGATTTTAATTTCATAAGGAGAATTTACCAAAATAAGAATCTGAATAAAATCAGAAACTTTATAGAATCAGAATCAGAATAGATCCTGCAAAGTGATCGTCATGTATGAATCAAATCGCATCAGAATCAAAATCGGTCAATAAAGGAATATTGAATCAATAAGTAAATGTTTTATAATAAACATGTATGACAATTGAATGAATGAAATGAAGATAAAAACAGTAAGGCAACTGAATGAATGAAATATGGATAAAAATGACAAATAATTAAAAGATTCAAAATTTTATCCTTACTTTCTTTATATGGCTATCTATAATCAATGTAAGTAAGATTTTTACATAAGTAGTTTTTGCCCACACTTAGATTAACACACAGGGTGGTTTTAATCGTGGTAAATGGCTGAAGTGGACGGAACCGCGGGCGAAAAGTTAGTTTATATGAACATACGTGTAGCGCGGAAATCCAATCCGGATTCATTTTGGAACTCAGGCTGAAGAGAATCTCCAGCGAGAAGGGGTCCATAATCAATATTTCTGCATAGTAACCATTGCAGAACAAACGAAGATCTTCACTGTTACACATGTGGTATGCCTGGAAGAGTTTAATTTATTAGTTGAAGTCAAAGGTTCTACCTTAAGTAACACCATTCATGGTCCATGAGTAGCCATCAGACAAAATAAAAAGAAAATTGGTTGAGAAACATAATAGAAAAATCATATTTTTTTATGTGAATCATCTTTAGGTGCAGGTACCCTGATGGTTGGCGTGGTGACGTGGCGACGCGTACGCCACATCGTACACAATACTATATATAGACTGTATACATACCATAGGTATTGTATATGTTGAAATTATATAAAATTGTTGTATTTAATAAAAAATATATATATTAAATAAATAACCATCACATATTTTTTTTTCATTGTGTTATATATTTAATTTAGTATAGAATCTATATATATATTTAATTCATATACTATTTATGCGGTCAAATTCTTTACAAATTTTATCATTACCTGTATATTGGTGTGGATCTGGGACAACTTGACACTCTCCCTGCACTTCCCATCAACCAAATCCCAAGTACACATCTCACCAGCCTCTGAAGAACTCACGATAAAGTTGTTATCCTGAAATTTATTCATAAAAAATGTAAACCGACTTCCAAACGGGAAGATTCGAATATACAATATATTCGATAGGGGGTGTCCATTAGCTGCGTGAGCTGATTTTGGTGATTTTTTGATCCCCCTTCCCTCGCCCTTGTATAATAGAATAAAATTATCTCGACCCCTCTAAAATTAACATGTGACACGAAAACATGATTAAAATTAGTTTCTTCATTTTACAGTGTTTTTTTGTAGAAAAAGGAATTACGTGATATTTTTAAAATTAAAAAACGGCATGTCGTGAGTACCCGTTACATATTAAAATGTATCAATTTCGCGATAATATTACACTAAAATCATATACGCGATATTAAGACTGACACGTGACATTTGATGAGATTTGAGTTGATCCCCTCTTTCCCCAATTGTCTCATAAAATTAATGGACCTCGTTATTTTTTTGCTTTCTTCTTATTTTTTTACATAAACATTTAAAATACCGGTATGAATATTTATTCTTCATCTATAAAATCCTTAGATATGAAGCAATGAGTAGGGAAAGCTTATTAATTTCGAATTTTACCTGAATAATAGAAGCTCTAGACAGACAAGTGACCGGAGCTGTGTGTCCGACCAATAGGCATCGTGGAGTCATCTTCAACGTGTCCGGATTGACCTGCCATATGCAGATCTGGCCATCATAGCAACCGGTGACAAGGGTCTTCTGGTCTCTGGAGAGGTAGACCGAGGAGACACAGTGTGTGGGGGCATGTTTGCCCCACAGCACTACGGGGACTATCAGGTTTGTGCCTGGCATGATTACTGGAAAGTGAAATATTTATTTACTCGACTACTTAAGGAGGGTAATATTTTTCGAGCATATGAATGAATGAATTACTGAATTAATAAATAAATGTATGTATGAACATGCATACATATTAAAAGTCTATTAAAAGAATTCGAATTAACAGAATCAAATGAAATATAGGCACAATGTTAACTCAAGATATGAATGATAAATATGTTTTCAATACTTTTAACAAAATTTGCATGTTTTTGGTTTGATACAATTTCAAATATGCTGACAAACACACAAATAACCTAAAAAAATATCGAAATATCTATTATTACTTATTTCAAGTCCATCAATATCTTTATGCAAATATCTGCAACATACAGACACATGGCACTTTAATATTTATTATATTTAAGATATATATAGATAATAATATATAGATGGATAAGATATATATAGATGGTTAAAAATATACTTATTTATAGATAAGTATATTTTTAACCACTATGACATAAAGAAACTGAAATCTAATTTTAAAAAAAGTGCCCGTGTATGCAACATTATTTTTCTCCCTTTTTTGTAACTTATGTAATTGAAGGATTAATCTACTACCGGTACTACCGGTGTAATACCACTGGGGAGGTACCACCACCACACCCTTCTTTGTGTGAAGCAGTTCTTGTATTTCGGTGGAAGGATGTAGTTGCCGGTGCACTTTTATATCAGGGGACCATAGTCCTAGGGAGTAGCAACACATCTGTGATTGAGTTGAGATACAGCAAATGTTCTATATAAAGTTGCATACAGTCCATGAGCTGCAGTGGCTACTTGATAGGTGGATTGCTTACACGTTTGCTTCTCGAATCAGATAAAAAAAAATTAAGTAACATATAGGAAATTGGTTCTTATATATATTATAAGAAGATTATAATAATGAGATTACAAATGAACCTTCATAAAATAACTTCATATAACAGTCCTAATTGACAATCAAAGCGTTATCTAAGGCTTAAGTAATGTAACTGTTTTTTAAATATATCTATAACACACCTTTCAATTTGAAAATACTTTTTATTCATTACATAATCATACTTAATTTGACAGATTTTTATTCAAATAATTATAGATATGACTTCCACATAATTATTATAATTGATTTGAAACATTGAAAAGTTTTCAATTTGGTAGAACCCATTATGGTTTGACTCCAAAGCAAAAACGGTACATTTATTTCTGCCTAATAACAGCAGTGTTATGCGATTCTGTGTTCTGGTCTGAAGGGTGTTGTAAGGGAGACATACTTATGTGAGGCAATGCAACTTAGTCCTCAGGGGTAGGAAGACCTATTTACTAGTCTGTTGACTACAGATGTCCATGGGCGGCAGTGGCCACTTACCATCAGATGGACTGCAGCCTAGTTCGCTACTTCCATATTGAAATAAGATTTCCCATATATTGTAGGTTTTATTAAACAGAAAACTAGATGACATAAACAATATAAGAAGAGTCACATCAGTTTTACTTTTCAGCTCAGGTGTATGGTTTTTGACCACACATATTATATAAAAAAACTTACTATAATAAATCCGCTCTAGCTAAAGGGAGGTTTTCCTATTTCAATCTTCCAAAATTATAGCCAATTTCAATAGGAAACTGCAAAATTTCTTACTAATACAGAATAGTTTGTACATAATATAATGATGTTCAATAGAATACTCTATTACAATACGACTAATGAGGTATGAATATGTTTTGTTTGTAAAATAATGATAACGAAGAACAAACAATATTTTACGAAGGACATATTAATTAAAAACTAACCTTATTGGTTGCTTCCGTGGGCAAAAGTATACGTGGCACTTTACCACAAGCCCATTAGGGCGTAAGAAGAAGTCTGGAGAACTTCTGGAGTTATTACTTATTAGATTTTTACGCACTACGACAAGACAGCCAAAATCAATGATTATTTTGACAGTGACAATCTGACAAACGATATTGACAACGATAGCTCAGACAGCTGACCGATTCGCTGTATACAGTTGGTATAATTGATATTAGTTTTATAAGTGCGTTCCATTTACAGACTTTATGAATATATATTATTGATTAAAATAATCAAAGTATATCATCAAATTGTCTCCAATATTATGGTAAAAGAACATTGTAAAAGCGACAATAAAAAACAATGCTTAATCGTTTTTTTTATGGTATGTGGCCACCTCAGGTTAGCCACAGATGCGTTACTACTCCTAAGAACTAAGATGGCTCTAAATGCCTCGGATAAGTATGAGATATACTTATCCTTTACCACACCCTTCAGACCAGAACATAGCAGCGCATAACACTACTGTTATGAGTCAGAAATACGAAGGGCGATGGTGCTTCCGGAATCGAACCACAAAGAGTTCTACCACGTTCAAAAGTTATCATTATAATTATAAAATATTAGACCATATATCGACTGCTGAAGTTTACGTAGTTTTTAATGCCTACAAAAGGATTTTAAATTTAGAAACAATTATTCTATTGGCATGTATTATTTATATCAACTCTGACATAAGGTCAAAACGAGTCATTTCCGCACTCCCGAATGTTTTATTACTTTAATTGTTATGGATAGCAAGAAACCACTTTCGTCGACAAAAATAAAATCTAAACCTAATGTGAAGGATGACAAAATGGTTGAAATGGCGGCAAAAATAGAGGAAACGGATGAAATGAAGCTAAAAATGTTGGCAGGTCTGGATAAGGGGGATCCAGATGATATGTTGTACCCGCCTGAACTGAATGCCCATCTGATAGAACAACTTAAGGTTCAATTTTTTATTATTGAGCAGTTCATATAAGTCATGTAGAGCTGTTGCTCAGACAGATAATTAAAGATTAATTTTTACCGTTAAAAACATTCGCTGAGCAAAACCGACTTTTTAGCTCCATAACAAAGAAAAAGATACTCGTAGGATCAGAATGTGCATTTTATTTATAGTATATGAAACTAACGATAATAATAAAACGTTATATACAGTTTGAATACTCTGTTCCAGATAATGACCGGCGAAAATAATGAGCTGCGTAAATTCATATTCACAAAGGACGAGGAAATAAAAGAGTTGAACAAAACAGTCGCTGACCTAAAACAGCGGATTCGTGACATCATATCCGGTAGCGGACCAGCTATTTCATCTAAATCAGCCGGAATCATTAGCGCTAAAATAACGGAACTTTGCAAACAGAACCGCCATCTTGTAGCTGAACTGGAGGGCTACAAAACTAAGAACGCAGCTCTTGAAAGAAAGATAATGCAATTAGACTTAATCAATAAAGAAAACGAAAGACTAGATGCTTGTCTATGTAAAGAAGAACCCATTGATGTAAATTCAGACGAATTGAAAGACCTCAACAACAAACTAGCTGTAGTTAACAAAAAACTATACGAAAGTAAAAACCGAAACTTGGAACTTAAGAACGATATTCTTATTGCTACTAAAATACTGCAGCAGGAACTTGGAGACAAATTTACAAGTATAAAAGAGTTACAAAATGATTTAGCTGGATGGAAAGGCAGAGCGCAGCAAATACTTTTATTGCAAGCGAGAGTAAGCGAGCTGGAGATCAAATTGAACGGGAAACATAAAGATTTGATTGAAGCGAAAAAGAAAGATCAAAGTCAGGCATGTATGAACTTATAATCAAATCATCCTAGATATAAACACCGGAACAATCATGGAAATAAAATATATTTTTAAATAAATAAAATAAATTCCTCTATAATTTAGCTGAATATATCAATAGACATGTGTCAAAAATAGGGAAAGGAAATTTAGGAAGAAATTAAACATAACTTTATCTGTTGTTATTTAACTTAACTCTATGTCTGTTGTACCTCTACGATATTTTAAAAGTACTTTTTGCTTAAATATACGATCTAATATCAAATCGACGTATGTCAATAAACATAACAAAGAATTATGGATAGGGCTTTCTTAAAAAAAAATTATAATTTTTACAATAATATTACAAACTATTTGCAAAAACATTTATTTCAGGTGATAAGAGAAATAGAAATGAAAAGGAAAAAAGAAGTAGATGAAGCTATGAAAACGCTGGAAACTTTAAAAGATGAGAATCAGGAGATGAAAAAGAAGCTAGAAGGAGCCAGATGCAGGATTAGAAATCTTGAGTGCGACGCAACGACAATACGACAAAAGATGCAAACTCTTGTGGAGAAGAGTCAACACGATGATTTGCTCATTATTGAACAGAGGGTAGGTATAATTATGTAGACAAAAACACAATTATCATTTAATTGCAGTAAATCTAAAACAAAACAACAACAGTAAATATTAACTATGAGATGCAGTGAGTGTAAGATGATTTTCGTATTAAACGTTGACGATTAGCTTAAAAAATCTTAAACATTGTAAAAATAATTTTAACATTACTGCCTATAATGCTTCATATATATTCTCCTCAGAATCAAATCAAAAGCCTAGAGTTATACTACCAAGACATCCTTAGAGAGAACACGTCAAAAATGAACAAAATGAATGCAGAGATCGGAGAGTATCAAAAGCTAATTAAAAACACGGACGCTAAAATAGATGCACTACGAGAACAAGCGACGGAAAAGGCAACAAAAATCGATGAATTAAGGGCTCAGCTATTACGTTACGAGGAATGTTCTCTGCAAAGCGTATTCTTCACTCCTATGAAGACGGCTACAGATAATGAAATCAAAAAGCTTTCAGAACTAGTCGTTACATTGAATGGGAGATTAGATTCTGAGCGACATAAGCTGGAGGACTTAGAAGTGACTTACAGGAAAACCAGAGAAAAGAAACGTAGATTGGAAAGGCGTATAGCATCGTTGGAAGAAGAACTTAAGCTTATAAGAGATTCTAGACGCGGGTCGAAGATTTCAAAGACTGCGCTGAAGGAACAGGATACGACAGTAAGTAATCTGGTTACAAAAAAGCATTCATCTATAACAGCTGTGGTTGATAAACCAAGCGAAACAACGTCTTCCGAAACGCATACTGGCGAAGGAACTGAAATCCTTGATAAAGATGAACTGAAATACAAACTAGAATTAGCTGAGGAAAAGCTAAAAATCATGGAAGATAAACTCAGAATGATAGAGGAAGAAAAACAAGATGATTTTAACCATTTGACTGAAATGATACAAACTTCGAAGCAATTGTTCAATGAAGCTTTAGCGGTTTTACAAAAAGATAAATGTTTGTGTTCGTAGTTACTAAAATTTCTTTTAATATTAATAAAACTCCATATATATATTTTTTTGTTAATTTAGAAACACCTCCTCTATTTTTTATTTTTACTTCGGTAGCTTTTCGCGACTGTATTGGTAGATTTTTGAATTATCTTAACGTTGGCAATACCGTCCGCCGCCATTTGTCATTTTTTTGGCATGCGCGTACGGGGATGCTACTGAAATCGTGCTCATGAGTGTTTTCCCAAAAGTGAATCGTAAATTTTGTTTGTGAATCGTCAAAACTTGTGTTGTTCTGTGAAACTTGGGTGTTTATATTTATTTGTGGAGTTTTCGTGTGGAAAAAGTTGAAAATGAATAAAACTTGCGCACGGTGTGAGAAAACAGTTTATCCAACTGAGGAATTGAAATGTTTGGACAAGGTAATTTTCACTTGCATTCCATTGAAAAGTAGTTTCGCGTACAAAACTGCTTTTTTATCTGTTCCGCTTGGCGACTTTTGTCGTCTTTTACTTTTCAGCTGTTTCCATCTAGCCAGCTCTTTGTAAACTTTTTATTAAACATTGTCATTGGCCGGTACACCAATTTAAACGAGCGGACGGGTGACTCATTAAATTATATAAATTAGCGCTGATATCACTGGGACCGCATATGATATCTGTGTATTCATCCGCTGCCTTTATTAGGCAATATGGGTGACCTTGTGTCACATAATGTATCGATTGTGCCAATGTCTCGATTGGCGGCTTACCGCAAGAATGCCTGTGCCTGAATAGGTAATTGAAAAAAGTTAACTTTTGTAATTCGAACGTGATAATTTCGTAGCGATTTTAATGCTCCAAAAGTTAGTATTTGTTGTCTTTGTTTTTTTTTAAGTCTATTATGTTGCAAAATGGAAATATAAATTGTTATTTTATCAGTAAAACGTGTGCTACAATTCCTCAGAAGTTACTTTTACTTCAGTTTTTTTAGATAGAGACATTTACAGACCAGTCTTGTTCAAAAAAAAAATGTTGACTTAGAATAATGTTACAGACTTTTGATATTTCAGAGGGCCTATATCAACTTTTACAAATCTTTTTATTTTTCTTTGTATACTTAAAAGTCCCATCAAGGTAGGTTCAGCTACATTCAATATTAGATTTTACAGATTAATCTTTGTTGATCTACAAAAACACATTTTTTATGTTATAATAAGTTGGAACTTTGAAAATAGCACCTAATATTCTACACATATTGGAGATTTCACAACATTCAGTGCTAATTCAGTCCAAAATAAGGCAGATAACAGTATCATATCTGTGATAAGAAAATTTGTTTATGAAGCTGATAAGCACTATTCAAATCTGAAATATTTGCACTGTCTCGTTATAGGTAAAGTTGTCTTTATATAACTGCAATGTTTGCAGTTCACCTGATGTTGAAGTCACTGCTATCCATAAAAAATCCTTATTATATCTATTTTTTCCAGTCTTTGTTTATAATATTGTAGTAGAAAGCAAGTATGCAGTCTCCTTGTAGCTATAAGTAGCTACTGTCACCCATGGACATCTATGATAAGTAGCTACTGTCACCCATGGACATCTGTTAATAACTTCAGATAAGATTAAAGTCTTAGTTGAGGTTCACCACAGATGTATTGCTACCCCTAAGGACTAAGTTGGAATGCCTCAGATATGTATGTCTATCTCACCACACCCTTCACACCAAAACACAACACTGTTGTTATTAGTTTGACGACCCACGTGGTGGAGTGGTCATCATACCGATCAGGCACACAGTGGGTCCCAGGTTCGATCCCCAGCCAGACAGACATCTGAATGATGATTTTAGATTTCTGTTCTGGGTCTGGGTAATTGTGTATTTGTCTTTGTGTGTCCATGGCACCTACGACACAGGAGAAAATCCTAGTGGGGTTGTGAGTGTAGAAAGCGTTTACGTTTATTAGGCAGAAATAAGTGCTGTTGTATTCTAGTTAGATGGACTCATATGTACAGATATTAAAACTTAATCTTCGAGAGTAGCAATGAATCTGACCAATCTTTGGTAGATTTTCTTGGGATTGAGGTGGTCTTAAGTAGGATCTCAAGGTCTTGGGATTGATTCCATCAATTAATGGGCTGCAGTAACTATTAAATGAACTGCTTGCTTATATGGTAAAACCATGTATTAATAGATCATTTTCCCTAATATTATAACTAGTAGTATCAGTCCTCCCTTCATCCTTTCAGTGGAAAGTGTTTTAGACAAAGGCCTTATCTAATTAAAGTCATTTAAGGAATTGTGCACTAGTTCTGCTTATTTCAGAATATATAATCTTTTCTGGGCATGAGACTCCTCTAATATGTAACCAGTAGATGATTTTTATGATTGTTTTATGTAGATGGTTTATTTATGATTGATGGTTTGTGATAATGTATATGAATATTTCTAAATTTAAGACAATTATGAGAATTATTTGGTGATCTTTTATGTTAGTAAAATGTGATTATTAAACTTTATAATTTCAAAGTTTGTAATACTAAGTATTTATATGTGTAATATTCGAGAACTCTTCATTAAACCAAGGTTGCTCATTGTTTTGAGTCATTAAGCAGACAATTATTTTATTTGCGAGGCAAATCAAAAGACAATGGAGACAAATGAAAATGATATCTTAAACAAGAATATTTTCCATGACTCTACCATGGTGATACCTACTTCTGTCTTACCAGCAGTTTGATGAATGGCCAGCAAGATATTAAGCCGGTGATGCATTGGTGACTCCTCTGGTGTTGCAAATGTCCACAGGCGACTGTGAGTACCTTCCATCAGGTAGCCCGTCTGCCATTTTGTTAGGTACAAATATAAAAGACTTTGATAGATATCAATTACTTAGTTTTGTAATAATTTCTTATAACTACAGCAACTGAGCACTGAGGAAGTTGACCATAATGTTTTTGGGTTATAAAAATAATTGGGGATGATAGAGAGCCCATGTGGCTTATGTGTTCTTATTACTATGGTTTAATCCTGATTGGTGAGCAAAAATGTGTGAGATGTCAGTAGATGGTAATTTTGTGGACTATTGTCGACTATTGGATAAGTTTAGCGTCATGTTCTCTTCGCCCAATTACCCACACAATTATTATGATTTCTGCTTATGATAGTAGTGTTTGCCATTAAATATGTATGGAAACAAAATACTAAGAGTAGTAAGTAATGTAGTAGCATACTATACAAGCTTAATTTTTCATACGTGTAGAGTGTAAAGTTAGATAGCCAATTGACTTGAATGATGTTTAGGGCTGTTTTGCTTGGACCCTTTTTGGCGTTTTAATAATGAAGGGAATATGTAATTTTAGACTACTATGATCGTAAAATTGATATATTTTAATATGTAACGGGTATACATGTTGTGAATTTTTTTTTAATTGCTTTTTGCCGATATTATGACCCAGTTACATGGATTGTGGTCATGAGGAAACTAAAAAAATATACCTAAAAATTCTTAAAAGGAAGGGAAGTTTTGAAGGGTGTGTGATCTACCAATTCACACTTGGCCAGCATGGTCTGGTAAGACCTCAACCTCTGTTTGATCTTGACACCATTATTGCGAGATCTATGCCAAGCTTTGGGACAGCAATGGGTTGAAGAGAAGCTTGAGAAGAAGATTATATTGGACTCCTTAAAGTTGTTTACAGACATATATTAGTCCAGCTACATAAGCAAACGGCAACTTTTATGACAAAAATAAACTAATAAGGACAGAGATATCTTTTTACCTTGAAATACATAAAAATATGACTAACTGTAAAATATAAGCATAATATGCAGGTTGGTAGGTATAGTCATTTGTCATTGACATACCTCACACATACTGTGATTAAGGCTGCTTATAAACCAGGCGTTTATCATTACGGGTAATTTTGCCGCGTTTTCATTATTTGTCAGACATGAGGGTAGTACATAACATACATTGTTACCAAAATTTTATTGCTAACTATGAAGTTCGTACGTAAGTACGTCTACATAATGATTATGAAAATCCGTAACAATGTTATCAACCTCCTTTTTGATTTTTAATTATATTTTGAAACTATTTTTTAAAAATGAGTTCAGTGTTAACTTTAGTTAACTAAAGGGTAAATTAATATGAGGATCATTCTAATCATGTAATTCTTCCTCAATGTCTTCGTGATATCTTAAAGATTGTCGCTTTGTCGGCTTTACCATAATAAATACAGCTTATCGTAGTTTAAGTTCTAGCACCGCGTAAGTCATTTTTTGGCGGCAATGGCATTTTGAAAATCGTAGTTATTGGAATCGAAATAGCGTCGTTTCGTCCAAGCAGAATCAAGGTACGACACAAAAATACCTTTAAACTATGGAAAATCAAAAGTACAAAATGGAACTTTACTTGCGTCTATATATAATTAACCGGTTTTTGTCTCTCCAAAAAAATTACCAAAAATGACTAACACGGTGATAGAACTTAAACGACGTTATGTCAATTTATATTCCAAAAAATCTTACATGTTCTGCGGAAATAATGAAAAGGCGAAAGATAGTAATAGTACCGATAATCTTAGGTACCTGAAGTTACATAGCACAAATAAC
>MOOZ01000052.1:558345-570815 GCA_002930495.1 Cecropterus lyciades | reverse complement strand
GGGTGTTTGTGTATTCGTCTTTGTGTGTCCATGGCACCCACGACACAGGAGAAAATCCTACTGTGGGGCTATGAGTGTAGAAAGCGTTTAAGTTTAAGAAAGCGTTTGTGTGTATGGATGGATGTTTGTTACTTAAATCTATTGATCGGAAGCGGATCAAATTTCGCACTTAGTTTATGACCGGGATTAACACGAGATATTCTTTACTTTCGCAAACGTGACGACCGCGTTATATGCCATAAAATCATTCAAATTGTTATTTTACGAGCTTTTCACACTTATCGAAAATTTCAATTAATCGATACAATGCAACGCGAGTTGCCGTGACGTGGTATTAATTTTGTGATAAAACTTGTTTTTGAGGAAATTGGAAATAAATTGGACATTTTTACATGCATTTTATGTAAACACTTACTAGCTGTACCCGGTATGCGTTGCAGTGCCACGTAAGAATAAACAAAGAGAAAAAAAATAAAAAAATAAACGAATAAACAAAGATAAAAGAAAAGAAAAAATTAACGAATAAAATGGCTTTTGTTTACTTAATATCAACTTTGATCAGAGAACATTCTGTAAAGTTTCATTTGTATAGACTTTTTGGGCCGGGACCATCGCGAGCGTCCACACGACACCGTACATAGTTTCGTTTCAATCCGATCGATGGTTTCAATATGCAAAGAGGACAAAAGGAAGAGGTTTTACTTTATGAGATATTTGTTTTACATTTTTCGAAAACGTTAAATATGTTTCGGATAGGTACCTACGTTATGCCTGGTAATACTGTCAATTTTATATCAAAGCGACGTCCAAATGGATTCAGCAGTTTTCAAAATTAGCTAGCACCTACAGACAGACGATGAATATTTTTTAAAAACTGATTAAACTATTGTCCAAAATTATTTACTTATTCTTCATTAGGATCCGTGACGATTAAAAAGAAATGAGTCTCCTTTCGTTTTAAGATATACATATGTAAATATTAATGATGTGCCAGAGATCCATATCCGTGTCTGTATCCGCGGATATCCGAGGCATAAAAAGGGCCGTATCAGTTACTTCTCATCACGGATCTCAAACGGATCTTTCATACCTATTATCAAATTAATATTATTTATAAATTAATCGTATACAAAATTCTAAATGTACAGGCGACTAGGTAGCAATGAAATAGTATTAAATTCCATATTGTTTGTAAAAATCAAATATCTTAACATTATATGTTAGTACACATAATGATAGTGTACTTTGCAACGATAGGGAATAATGTAAACAATAAACAATAATTATTTTTATGAAACGTATTAAACTCGTACTAAGGACTCAGATCGAAACATGTCAATAAAGCAACTGTCGCAACGCGCATTAATTAAATTTGTACGAAAGCTAAGATCCGTATCCGAATCTGTTCATCTGCGAAAGCTAAGATCCGTATCCGAATCTGTTCATCTGGACACCAATGATCCGTATTCGTATCTACGGATCTATTATTTTAACGATCCGGCACATCTCTAGTAGATATGATTAATTATTTTCCTTACTTCTTACTTATAAATGCCAAAGTTTGTGAGTATGTATGTGTGTTTGTTACTCTTCCACTCAAAAACTACTGATTGGTTTATGGCCTGGATTACCACATAGCGTCGCGGCAAAAACCTCGTATAAATATATTTGTTATGTTGGTTCAATCATGCCGCGAAGTCATCTTCAGTCCTCAGGAGTGCTACTCAGAGGACTTTATTTATTTATTTATTTTATTTTACAAAATCCACAGCAAATTTTATAACATAAGAGATAATTTTTATTACATGTTGTCAGTGCCAATTATGGATTTACATTTTATAGGTAGTACAAATAAAAACTAAAAACTAAAAACTAAGAAACATCAGTTTGTGTGTGTGTGTGTGTGTGTGTGTGTGCGTGTATTTGTGTGTGGAACATATAGTTATGTAAAAATATTTTAGCAATACTTACGATTATACAACATAATAAAGTTTAATAATATATAGCTATACTACACTTGACTTGACGCTGACTTCGTGTGTATTTATGATTGACTGCTAAAACCTCTGTTCTGTAGACTGTGGATTGTATACTCGTTTGAAAGTAAGCTTCCACACCCAACGAAAGGCATGAACTGCTAGTAAAAGGCGCGTACATGCATCTTACCCTTAAAAGTAAAACACGGGTGTGTCGGTGGCTACTGTTCAAGCCACGAATGGTTCTTATTAGTTCGATTTTGCACTCGAAGCGTCAGTCAATTACGATAAGAAACCGATCACCTTATCACCTACCTACTTCAATTTATCCACGATAAGTCTATATTGTATTATATGTACATCATTTGTAATTGATGGACTTTTACTCGCGATTTTAATCGTAATAACGAATTAATGAACGTAGGTAATTTTTTCAGTATTAATTCTTTAATATACCTACCATGTTTTTGTAACAGGCTAAAAATGTAGAAAATAAATGTGCGTACAATTCACTTAAGGCAAAAGTGGAACTTAATAATTATTTCGCTTATACTAAACTTGTGCTCATAGAGTAACTTATATATACAGGTATAGAGTTATCAGTGAACTTCACGAAACAGCGCCATCGCGTGGGAAGTTCAGCAAACTTTCCTTTGATATATCTATGAATACCACATTTTATATAAAGTAAATATAGGATATATTCGGTTATAGTGCAAACATTTATTTTATCGATTGCAATTTAAGTATAACAAAATATAAACTTATTGAAGAACTACTTAAAAAGCTTAGATAATAGGTCAAAGTCGAAAGAGAAGTCTGAAGAATAAACGCAAAGTCGCTAACGCATCAAAACTAATCGAAAACCAAGATAAAAAAAAAATGGCGGCAGCAGGTATAATTTCTGCCGCGTTACGGTTAGAAATTGTTGTCGCCACTGTAAGAAGCTTTACATGCACATTTTTGAAGTATCTAAAATTTAGTAATAGACTGATCTTACACATTTTCATTCATTTCATTTTCACACGATTTCCGCACGAATTTTTGAAATTATATATAATACTGCCTGCGAACAAACTAATTTATGCCTATTTCTTTGTACGGAACAACTAATGTTTTAAGTGATAACGCCGTGCTTGGGCTCTTACAAGTTACGAAGTAAAATCGTTTGTGTAATTCAGAAAGGGGTACAGCGCCGTCTAGTTGTATCTACACTCATAGCCCCACACTAAGATTTTCTCCTGTGTCGTGGGTGCCATGGACACACAAAGACGAATACACTAACACCCAGACTCAGAACAGAAATCTAAATCATCATCATTCAGATGTCTGTCTGGCCGGGGATCGAACCCGGAACCCGCTGCGCGTCAGACCGACATGGTGACGGCTCCGCCACGCGGGTCGTCAATCCATAAATATAGTAATAAATTTATTATTTATAATATACACTTATTTATTATTAAGTAATAAGTAGTAGTACGTTAAATAAATTATAATGATATTACAATTCTTGGTTTCTTTGTTGCAGCTCAAAAGACGATGAGATAGACGGCAATTGCATAGTGCGCGCTCGCGGCTTGCCTTGGCAGTCATCCGACCAGGACATCGCCAAATTCTTCAGAGGACTCAATGTTGCCAAGTAAGTTTAACCCAGAACCAATTTCTAGGTTCCTACGTTCATCTGTTGTTTGGGGTTTCAAAAAATTTTTTAAATAACGCTTTTTATTCTCATAGCCTTAGATTAGGATTCCTGTGTCGTAGGTACCCTCGACACGCACAGAGACGAATACACAAACACCCAAAAGCAAAATAGAAATCTAATTTCATATTCACATATCTGTCTAGCCGGGGATCGAATCTGGAACTCACTGCATGTCAGACTAGTATGGTGACCGCTCCGCCACGCGGGCCATGACCGTTCATTATAAGATAGACTGCATGCTTGTCTGTGTTGTAAACACATAAAAATCCTCTATTGATTATTGTAGCACTTTTTGCCGATTGTAGCACATTTAGTTCGAACTTCTTGTGCAGAGCGTTGATTGTTACATCGTGATCGTGAACACCCAGTTTCAGACCAGAAGTCCAATTATTTATCTATACTAATATTATAAAGCTGAAGAGTTTGTTTTTTTGTTTGTTTGTACGCGCTAATCTCAGGAACTACTCGTCCGATTTGAAAAATTCTTTCGGTGTTAGATAGCCCATTTATTGTGGAAGGCTATAGGCTATATATCATCACGCTAAGACCAGCAGGAGCAGAGCACCAATGAAGAATGTTTCAAAATCGGGGTTTTTTTTCTAATGAGAGCTTCCGCTGCATGCGCTGCGTAAACGGTTAAAGTTTCGTAAAAATCATATATGACAAAATTGATCCCCTTTACAAGTTCTAAAAAAAAGTCAGCGACAGCATATGCCTATCTTTTCAGGTAAACTCACTGTACCCTTTTATATGCTAACCAAATTTGTTCCAAAATAATGCATTATTTTCAAGTTGTTTTTATAAATATAATATTTATTCTTATCCGAATAAATACATAAATTAGTTTTCTTTGTAGTAACTAATACGCGGGTGACACCGTGAGGCGCAGCTAGTTAATTAATACATATTCAGATATTTGCATAGCCAGCGATTCGAATCCGGAACCCACTGAACTCACTATATTTTACTAGTATAGCATTTTTATCTTTTGTACGACTTTTAGTTCCGACGTTTCGTGTTATTGTTACCTCATGAATGGCCAGTTTATCGTGGGTAATGTTGATGTTCTGTCTCCAGGGGCGGAGTAGCTCTGTGCCTATCGCCCCAGGGTCGAAGGAACGGGGAGGCGCTGGTGCGTTTCGTATCCCAGGAGCACAGAGACATGGCGCTGAAGAGGCATAAGCACCACATCGGCCCGCGGTACATCGAGGTGAGGAAAAAAAAATGTTTATAAGGTCGAAGTAGCTAGCAAGTGAGCTTGTATTTCACTTTTCACTTAATGGTAAGTGACTGCTGCTCGTGGACAAATAGCATATAGAACAGGGGTTCTAAAGTCAGTCACAGATGCATTGCTACGCCCGAGGGACTAAGATGGTCGCTTCATATGCAAGTAAGCCGGCAACCAAACTGTTACATCAAAACGCAAGAACTACTTGAAGCTAGAAATAGGCTCACTGGTGGTACGTCTCCGGTCGAACCATACTAGTGCTACCTAATTCGTATCAAGAAAATTTAGCTCTTTTATCGATTTAAGGCTGGAAGGATCCATTGCTGGTCTACGCAGGCACGGACAGTATACCTACTAGTGTAACAAATCTATCAACTCTATCAAACTTTTTAATTGACAACATCTATTTGGGATGGTATTACCACCCATTTCCTTAATTAGAAAGAAGAATTAATGAAGCAGACCACCAGTCCTTGTCATAATGGTCGACTGGCTTTTGTTTCTGGAGAAAAGCAGAAGACACAACAAGATTTTAATCACTAAAACCCCTGTGGCATCAATACATAGAACGCACCGGTTCTTCCCGGCCCTCCAGGTCCTTCGCAGGGCAAGTATCAATACTCGGACCTTATTTAAAACAAATTGTCGATACCTGCTCTACTTCTTCCCAGGTGTACCGGGCCAATGGCGATGATTTCCTGTCAGTGGCGGGCGGGGCCACGTGTGAAGCGGCCGCTTTCTTATCACGCGGCGCGCAGGTTATCGTGCGCATGCGTGGGTTACCCTACGATGCGACGCCGCAACAAGTTGTAAGTATTTGAACCTTTTTGTAATACTTTATTATTTTTTATTTTATTTCACACATAGATACAGATACCCACTTACAAATAGTTAATTATCTGAATAATTAAATGACAATTAGACAGATTTAGGCGATTTATGAAAGCGCCTAAACTGTGGATTCTAGTTTTGGCGTGATCTATATACGATCTACTGAATATACCATGAAAAAAATACATCTGTCTGTGAGTTACAAAACAAATCGTTCTTTCTTTAAGATGAATCCAAGGAGCTTAAACATTTCTAATTTTATAATAGTTTTTTTTGTTAGTTAAACGGGTTTTCTTTCTTTCATTCAAGTCGAATGACACATAAGTTTAACTCGTAGTACCTATTCATTAGTATCTATAACTATGTCGACGCTGGAACCAAGCGAACTTGTCGTATCTCGTAAAAATAAGCATTTAAGATACATAAAATCAATTAGCCTAATTTTAGAATGATTTCTTAGATTAAATATAATTTTTCTTGTCATTTGTGTTTGAAATGCAATATTCACAAAATCAGATATTAGTAAAATCAATTAATTTAAAAGTGATGAATTTTTTTAATAGATTTTTGTTCCGTCTGGTGTAAAGTTGCATTTTTCGGGATACAACAAGATTATTTCTAGCGTCGATATGTAAACGTACAAGTCTATGTTTCCTCAAATAAAACCACACAAATTTTCAGCTGGAATTCTTTTCAACCGGCGAAGACCCAGTCCAAGTTCTGGACGGAGCAGACGGGGTGTTATTTGTCCGTAGAGCGGACGGACGAGCCACTGGGGACGCTTTCGTACTCTTTGCTAAAGAGGACGACTCCCCCAAGGCACTCTCCAGGCACCGCAAGCTTATAGGAGCGAGATACATCGAGTTGTTCAGGTCTACTACCGCTGAAGTGCAACAGGTAAATATGTTGTACGTTTTGGTTACGTAAGATGGTTAGGTCAAATCTGAACTAAACAACGCAAGAGACCGCGTCGTAGGCATGGCAAGCACGCGACAGGTTATAAATTCACAAAAAATCTATGAAAAAGTATTTCACTTCATGTTATATATTAGATGTCAACGTCATATCCAAAAAGTTTCATTTACAACATCTTAATAATAATATTATAAAGACTGCTAATCAGATTTGGACTAATTTTGACACACAAATAGTTGATTGATTTCATGATTTGTGTTAACACTATACTCTTTACTGTAATAAATGCGGCCCAAACAAAGCTGTAGGAATATACTAGTAATTTAATAGTTCTCCAAGGCGCAACCTTAGCACCGTTTTTATACAAATTTCCCAGGTGAGAGAATCAGTGTAGTTCGACCGGGGGTCCCACCGCCACACCTATTGCTAGCGTGAAGCAGTTCTTGCGTTTCGGTGGAAGGGTGTGGTTGCCAGCTCACTTATATATGAGGCGATCAACTTAGTCCTCGTGTTAGTTAGCAACACATCTGATCGACTTCACATAGGACCTTCGTTCTATATAAAGTTGCTTACAGATATCCATGGGCGTCAGTGACCACTTACCATCATGTGGACTGTATGCTCGTATGCTACTTCAATCTGATAAAAAAGTATCATTATATTTATTGGTGTTCCCCAAGGCGCTATATTGGCACCATTTTTATATGAAAACCCTATTTCTTGATAAAATAACCAATATTAGTACAATGAAACAATGTTATCTTGATAGCAACAACAGCGCGCTACGTAACGTTATCGCACCATTATAGAGAAACAATCGAATTTTATTGATCGTAAATATGTTTCTATAAGCTAGTCGTTTCCCACTAAAATGAGCTCACTTGTGGGTCTAAATGGATTATTTGACCCATAAATGTCGCTTCAAGATACTGCAGCATATGTTATATGCTGTAGTATCTTGAAGCGTATAGGTTAAAATTGATTAAGTGAAGTAAAAAAAAAAAACGAAAAAGTAACTTTAAAATCATAAAAATATTATTTTGAGTAGGACATAAGAATGCAGTTTGAATATTTCTTTTATATTAATTAATGCATATAAAGTTATGGCCTGGCCTAATGGTACGGCCACTGCCGCTCATGAACTTCTAAAATCAACCTCATCCTTCTTAAAGTCTGTATTAAGTTGCTACCCTTAATGACTAAGTTGGTCGCTTCGTGTACTATATATTAAATAGCATTTCTAGAATCTATAATTAATATTATAAAACAGAAGAGTTTGTTTGTTTCGTTGAACGCGCTTATCTTAGGAACTACTGGTTCGAATTGAAAAAAAGAAAGTGTTGAAAAGTTAATTAATTGAGGAAGGCTGTATAGCATCACGCTATATATATAAACGCTTTGTAAACTCATTATTCAGATGTCTGTCTGGCCGGGGATCGAACCCGGGACCCACTGCGTGTCAGACCGGTATGACAGCTCCGCCACGCGGATCGTCATGCTATGTCTGTTTGTTTGTTTTTTATTATGTAGTAGCGGGTGAAACCGCAGGGCACAGCTAGTATTAAATAAAGTTTCGTATCGTACTCGGCACTGAAACGTGCATGTCAAACGATGGTTAATACAAATCACACAATTTTAAAGTTACTTCCATAAAACGTAGCTATTTTACATTTATAGTGATTGTTGGTAAATTATGTTTTTATGTCTACAGTCTGCCCTTGAGTGGAGAGGTAAGTTATTTGCTAGACAGACCATAAAAATAGTGGAAATATGTATATATATATATATTTTATCGCATCGTAACTACGGAAGGGACCTAACTCAACTCAAAATTACTTAAATCCTAAAATATTTATTTATTAACTAGCAAATAAAATAATACATTATTAATGAAATAATGTTACAGTATATGTATAAAAAAACTAATATTTTCAAAAACAATATGACAATAAATATAAGGTGATGTTTTTGCTAGAAAAGGTCATATAACACATAATTCTAACGTCAATTTAATAACTTCCTTTAATTCGAACACATTTTTGTGTGTACAAAATGATAGTTTCGCATTATGTCCTTATCTTTTTTACCGTGCAATCTGTTAATTTTTTTTATTCACCCAACGTTTGTAATGAAAGTAAAAGAATATAAAATAAAAAACTGCCCAATTTAATAAGTTTGCGAATGTGTTACATCAGTAAGCCTGTACCTACATGGCAACACACACACATGCACTGTGTGGTGGCTTTGAATTACACCACTTCTTCCATGGACAAAATTCAGGAGTTGGGCAGCAGTTTCTCCCTGTGTGACATCAACACCTACTGTCCACACCGACACGCGTCAGGCGTAGAGACTATTGGCAGAAACCCTCATTAGACCTCCACTAATGGAGGTTATGTATGGAGATTATGGTTAACATAGGCATAACCATAATCTCCATACCTAATCTTCAGCGCAGTGGACCTCAAAAAGATGGATGGATTTATGGACACAGATACGTACACACACGCTTTATCACACTATTATACACTTGTTATATAAACGTGGTCATATTAGAATTGTGGTATTAATTTAGTATATCACAATTGTATTTATATGGCTTCTTGCGGTAAAGATTGGTAGTTTCCCTCATTTAAGACGTAATGACCTTTACGTGCATGCAATTCAAAACGTGACGAGCACAAATCAGACACGAAACAACATAGATATCCATGTTTCGTGTCTGATTTGTGCTTGTATATAATACTTGTATAACCTTGATTTGGATAGCTTGCGTGACATCTTATTTACGTAATAAAACAGAAGTCAATTGACTATATTACTAAACTTATAATGATACCGAAGACTTCTCTTATCACGCGGTTTAACGAAGCTCGCATGCAACTTGCATCCTACCATTTCAAAGATAATTTTCTTATCATGCGTGTCACATACGACGCCTTTTGCATCATAACATTTCATACGTACACGGCTTGCGAAGATTCTGCAGTGAGTTTAATTCATGTATGCATGTGAGTATTGCAAACGGAAATTTATTCGCGTGGCAAGAAACCCGCCTTAAATTCATGTATACGTGTAGCTCTCGTGGCCGGGCATGGATCCACGTGATGGGAAAAATCCCTAAAATTTGTTGCATTTTATAACAATAACCGTACTACTATTGAATAAAGGGCGTTAATACGTGTGACAAAAAAATCGCCCTTAATTAACGTACGACACGTTTTTGTATAAGACCTGCGTGATAGGAAAAAGCCCTAACACTTGCATTCTACAATGGTAATAGTATAAATAAATGACTAATCCCTGTAACATTCCCCAGGTTCTAAACAGGTCACTAGAGACCCGCACGAGCCAGGCCAGTACGCCATCAGCGAGTGCACCCACAGAAGGCCTCCTCCCCGTCGCATTGGTCCCGCAACACGTCATAACCTCCGGGACCGCTAAGGACTGTGTCCGGCTGAGAGGCCTGCCGTATGAGGCACAGGTAACTGTGATTAGGATATGGGGGTCAAGTTGTTACGTCTAAGGCCTTACTAATAAGGGGGAGGGTAAATAGAGTAAATAGAGAGTTGTGAAGTATTAACTCTACACGGGAAAATGTTATGTATAATAAAAAAAATATCAAATTAGACCGAGTAGCAATAGGGAGGGTTCATTTAAATGTAAAAGGTGCGTTTGGAAGGGGTACCGTGTATGTCACAAGGGGGAGGGTTGTCATAATTGTAAAAACCCCTTAGGAGATATTTGTGTCACACTCAGATTTTTACTCTTAATGATTTTCGACAGGCAGCATTTGCTAAAATTTATAACTTATTAATGCATTTGTTGTGGGTCTGGGTGTTATGTATTCGTCTTTGTGTGTTCACTTTGGAAAAGATGTGTCTACATGTATTTTGTTGCAGGTGGAGCATATTTTGAATTTTTTAGACGAATTCGCAAAGAATATCGTCGTTCAAGGCGTCCACATGGTGTATAATGCTCAGGTAAAACATTATATGCATAAGTAATATTATTATTAGGGTTTTTTATCATTTTTATACCTAAACCTAACGATAAGACATATGGGGTTAATGATGGAAAGTAGTCACCGTCGCCTACGGACATTTGCAACACCAGAGGAGTCGCCAATGCATCGCCGGATGTGAAGGAGAGCTCATTTCGTACCTTTTTTGAAGAACCCCATGTCATAGCGCTCTGGGAATACCTCAGGAGGGAGTACGTGCCACAACTCGCACGTCCGTGGCAAAAAAACAGCGCGCAAACAGAACCGTCGACGACCGTCACGAGTCCAGTCGGTATGGATGGTAACTTATCCTTCGGCGAGTGGTGCGGTGGTGAAAAGGTGACGTAGGCACCAGGTCAATAAGTTCCTCAGAACACTCACCATTGTAAAGCCGGAAGAACACGCAGAGGGAGCCTATGTCCCTCCGTAGACTCCAAAGGTTCTAACCGGTCGGTGATCCTTGGGTCCTTGACGATTCGGATTGCGCGGTTTTGCAAGAAGTCAAGTGGGTTAAGCTGGTATGGTAGCGCTCCAGCCCACAGATGCGAGAAGAGCCATGTGAGGCCTCACTTGTGCTTTATAGAGCATAGCGAGTTGCCCTCCAGTGAAGTTCTGCTTGGCTCTGCTGAGAACACCCAGTTTTTTGGATACCATCTTGGATCATCTATATTTTATGGACGCCATCTTGGATCATATTGAACTAGCTAAGGATCATGCAGTCCACCTGTAGTGTATTATATTTGCTTCGTCCCAAAATAGACGCCTTTTAATTCGCCACACTATAGACTACTATTGGGAGCATGCATTCCCTACAAATGATAACATTGAAGGATCAATAACCGTGCACTTTAAGACACTTCTCAAAATGCAAATTATTATTTACAAAAAAAGCCTTTTTTAATTACCAATAAATATTTAAAACCTAACAGATATGTACAGTGGAACTCTAAATTGATACTTTGAGTCGGTACATTTTTTTCCTCATCAATAAATGAATAATGAACGACAACATACCTTCGTTTAATTGGTCCTTTGAGCTGGATTAAATAATTTTCTAAGAATAATTGAACAAAATATGCAATTTAATGTCATATTTTGTTAGGGCCACCCAAGCGACTAGATATAATAATGTTAAATGGCATATTTTCTCAGGGCCACCCAAGTGGTGAAGCCTTCATCCAGATGGACAGCGAAACCAGCGCGTTCCTCTGCGCCCAGCAGAAGCACCATCGCTACATGACTTACGGGAAGAAACAGCGGTACATTGAGGTATGTGGAGTTTCTATATTTTCAAATTTAAACTTTTCGACGTCAAAATTTTTTGGTCTATCTGACGCATATCGCATTACATTCTACAGGGAATTAGTTAAACGCGCTCGTAGAATAGATATAAATACATATTTTTATATTTTTTTACTTATTTATAATACTAATTCGTATTAAGTTTGGTGATAAAATGTAGCTATAAATAGAATTTTTAATATGATAATATAAGATGATATCCGATAAATAATATAAGAAGACGTAGGTGACGAACTTACAGTCCTGATGGTAAGTAGCCACTGCCATCTATGGACATCTGTTATCTATTCCAAATAAGATTAGTTTTGCATGAAGTTGGCTCCAGATACATCACTACCCTTAAGCACTCACACTTGATAAGTATGTCTCTCTTATCACACCCTTCAAAGCAAAACACAGCAGTTGTTAATTGTAACGCTGTTGTCATAACGCAGTAATAGGTGTGACGGTGGTGCCTCCGGAGGCGGAGCAAGGTTCGACATCAAGTGTAGCGTTGAGTTCTCTTTAGGTGTT
>MOOZ01000052.1:531121-558199 GCA_002930495.1 Cecropterus lyciades | reverse complement strand
CGGTTCTCTCGTACGGGTCGTCGGCGCCGATTTTCTCGTACGCGAACTCGGCGCCGATGATTTCTTCATACGCCAGTGCGTTGCCTACAGCTATCCCAACAGCCTTGCCGGGATACAGCGCGCTATCGACAGGTCTTCCCACAGGAATGACTTCTCCTTTCCCTGCGTCACTCTCCATGTCGATGTTCCCGACCTATCCCTACTATCCCGGCGTTTAAACGAAATTTCATACGGCGTAAACGTAAGTTAAATCGATTCTTGCAATCGTATTGAATATCGATTATTCGAAAACTATAAAATAATCAAATGCCTTCTTCCAGTAGTTAAAATAATACTTTTTGTATTATAAAAAGTTCTATATACATTTGAAAGTTGAGTACAATTTATATAAAATTGTAAATATATACCTTAAAATCAATTTTGACCAACTTATTCGTAAAATCGATTTTGGATTTGAATGCGTTTACGTAGACAAGTCAGACAGGGTATACAGAATGACAAAACGCTCAAAGTTACAAATAGTGCCTTCGCGGATTTTGATATAAAATATATATTTAGATGTATTTCCTATGAATTTATCAATCTCTATAGAGATAAAAATCGTGTTGAAATCAACGGCAGTTTATTGCAGCTTACAGTAAGGTTAGTTTAGTTAGGGCTTACTTAAAATCAGTTTTTGTTATATATAAATATATACCAACTTTAAATTTTGTTGAGCTCTTAATTATATTTTAATGTTATCTTAAGAATCAATGGTTGTTATGACAAGTAGTGTAGAGCTTTTTATTCTGTAGGTTATGACGTCATCGTTGTGATTTTTTAAATACACATTCCAGGAGTTTTGCCAATTTGGAAGGCTGATCGATAGTCTGACGACTTAGTACTTATGAAGTTATTTTAGTGTAGGTACTTAATTTGTCGTTTCAGTACAATGCACTTTTTGCGTTTAGTTTACACTTTTTTCGTGTTATTTCGTAGGTTTTAAGTGTTTTTTTTTTGCAATTTGATCGTTGATTGCTTAGGTTTAAAGGCAGGTATTTTGAAAATATGTCGATGTTAGGCGCGGTCATTTTTTTAAATCATAGCCATCCATTCCATTTCCATTCGTCCTTGACCTTATGATCGTCCTCCTCTATTGTCTCTGGACCAGTGTTTCATAATAACAATTTAACTAAACACAATACCTAAGTACCATACATTACCACACCACGTAGAAATATTGGCATTTAATTGCAGGGTGAAATATTATAGTTGATTTTCGAACAAATATAATCACAAAAAGTTTGTAAAAAAAACATATTTGTTATGGCATCCATAGACAACTATAACCATAAATAAAACAACTAAAAAGCTTATACTTGGTTCCTTATTTGACAAAGTGCCAAACAAAGTTCCAATTTCAAACGATTGCAATAATAAATGTTGCCATGTGTAGATTATATTTGTTCGAAATTCAAATTTTAAACCGGGTGATTTGTTACGGATCTTGATTGTAACCTTTATAAAATACGTCATCGTGTATGGTGTTGCCTCGTCTCAAATCACAATAGGTTTATGGGGCTTAGTCACAAGTATGGTGTAATGGCTAATCTTTGTTCTGTCATTTCTAAATATTATAATAAATTAATGCTTGTAGCTTTAGCAATGGAAAAAATATAATATTAAAAAGAAATGAGTCTACTTTTGTGTTAGATGTGGCAACATTGATGTAATATTTGACATCTAAAAAGTAAAAACAAGTAATTTAAACGTCAACGCTGTTATGTTATTTTTAATCTGTTTACATGGTTTTATTAGACAGATTGAATAAAATGAAATATCATAACATTTTTAGTTGTTCTTAAACTGTTACTATTCAGTGTCGCCATGTCAAACTAAAAAATAAAATTGAACACACTTTAATGTCACACAGTTTATCGCAGTGTTGCCATCTGAAATTAAATAATACATTTTTTTTTGACAGATCATTTTTTTTGACATCGCTAAAGCGACAAACATTATTATTTATTAGTATTAGTAATAAATAAAATATTGTTGATTAATATAATATACTGAGTGTTGTAACGGTATCCGCGGGGTTGTGTGATGGAAGCGGGCATGCGGAGCCGGTTTGAACCGGTTAGGACCGGGTAAGTGTTGCACATTGAAAAATATTTTTATATCTGGCAATACTGGCGGTGTTATTTATTTTGGCATGGGCTTTTATTTGTGATTTGGTTCGAAAAATAATGTATTTAAAATTCATAGCGTTGAATTAAAGGTTGAAGTAATGCTGTCGTTTTAGAATACATTTTTTATTGGACCGATATATATATATACATTATATATATCGGTCCAATAATATATATATATCTATATACATATATACTAGAATATCTGAAATTTCATTTGCGTACATTTTCTATTTTTTTAATGATGATCTCCTCATCATTTTTCTTAAAACTCCTAAGAATTTAAAAATACAGCTATTTATATAGATTGATTGATTTTCAGTTCGCGAACTTTAAAAGTATGTTTTCTTACAATACTTCAACCCCTTTTGAGATAACTGCATAATCGTTTCCTACTTCTATATGATATATAAAAAAATGAGTTCCACAAACGATATTTCCTTCGAAAATATCTTTAAGAATTTTAATAATAAGCTCGAAGTCTTTTTACTAGACTTTACGAAATAGACTTTATTAAAAACGAAATATACTAATTTTAAACATAGAGTCATTTACATAATTATTTTTTAAATTAAAAAAAATAAACGTAATATATATTTGAGGGTGGTAGAGCTCATTGGGGTTCGACTCCGGAAGCACCACCGTCACACCTATTTCTGCCTAATAACAGCAGTGTTATGCGCTACTGTGTTCTGGTCTGAAGGGTGTGGTAAGGGAGACATACTCTTCCGAGGCATTCCATCTTAGTCCTCAGGGGTAGCATTCTGTGGCTAACCTTAGCTGAGACTTTGATCTTACCTAGGGTTGATTACAGATGTCCATGGGCGGCAGTAGCCACTTACCATCAGGTGCGCTGCATGCTCGTTTGCTACTTCCATACTATAAAAAAAAATGTTACTAACATTAAATAATAATATTATCACAGATATAAACAACCTAGAGGTGCCATGCCAAAATAGTCACACCCAATACTATGAACTATAAAATTAAAGTGGGTAGCATGATTCGCTTAAGGAACAGGTTGCATGTTTCCCGTACTTTTCTTCTTAACGGAGATGAACGTTTTCCAGCGCACAGCCTCCGGCTGGATACAATTTTGCTACAGATCATGTGTGCATAGAATGAAAAATATCAAAAGTTATTCCTTATAAAAAAATATAGATAATACAGAACAATAGACAATATAGAAAGGCTACAAGGATGTTAATGAATAATACTGAAAGGTCTAATAAAAAAGATATGAAAATAATAAATAATGATAAGAAAATTAAGGATAAAATATGAGTCTAAGAACCACTTCGTTTTCTCATTGATAGTTTCTCTCTGATATGAAATGAAAAATAAAGTGTTATTTATGTTAGTAAATATTTAATTTTGAAACAAGTAGTCATCTGTACTATGTATATTTTTAAAAGTTTGAAATTTTTATGATTACATGTACAAAAAGTTGTGAAATATAATGAAATAAAATTTTCCGAAGCTTTTTTCATTCGACATTCAATCAAGTACTACATACATTCCTTTATTAGTGATTTTAGCCTTCCTAAGTCCCTTTCAAATTATATTCATTCTATGTGCATATACAATCTGTGGTCATACAGTCTGTAATATTTAATATGATGTACACGTTAGGTATATCCTGGTATGGTTTCTTGTTATTAAGATAACCTCATCCTTTGCCTCTTGTTTGAATATGAGATTATTCATACATAGTAATTATATAAAGCGTTCCACTTATCTATGTCAACGAGTCTGGTTGCTCTCTCATTTTTATGTGGATTTATCAGGTATTTTGATTGAAGTCGTGCTCGTGGATAAGTGGAATCCCGCCAAACGTTCTATTTTTTCCTTTCTGAATTTAATCGTTATATTTTAAAACAATTTGCAAAGAATTCTAGTTCATTCTAGACAATTGTTAGTTACATTAAGCCCTAAAGCCAAGACCCCGCTTATAAAATACATTATTGGACCTAAGTTAAGTCCTACTCCTACGTTAGGACCTAGGTGGCATCCCCCAGTCTCACGCTCACATCTACACAGCTTCCTCTCTACTTTATTGCCTATATTGCTTCATAACATATTTTATTAAATTTCTATGGGATATTTCAAGGAGTATGTGATTCAGGACATATTTATGTATATACATATTTATATTACATGTAAAAATAATATATTAATGGCCACTTACTTACTGGCCTGTTTAAAGAACAAAAAATGAAATACTTAAACCCAAAAAGCAAACGGTTCCATATTTTGTTTCAAAAATATTATTAAACATTCAAATTTTTTATCTGTGATTTTTGTCTTTTATGATTTTTTGTAGTATTTTCGCGTGTAAATGACTGGGGGAGGTGGTATGAGGATGGGGTGTCAACACAAGTAATGACATAAATAAATCACCAATCATACCAAGTTTGTTCAGAAATCAACACACAACATGACCGCTTAAAAACAAAAAAAAAAACAAAATTGAAAACAAAGTAAAAATTGTGCTCGGGAATTCTACGAAATTAAACAATTTTATTAATTATTATTAATCGCGTTTTCCTTCAAATCAGTTGTAAATTTAACAATATGTAGATAGAGTATATAAATTATTTAAAAAATTCACTAGATTCAATATTTGGCTGTATAACGTGTGTTATCTTTGCGATTTCTTGAATATCTATTGACATTAAGCGGCCATGTTGAACAAAATCGCGGGAAGTAAAATCCCAACTCATTTTTTATCAATAACGATTTAAAATGACGATTTTCTGTTACAAATTACTTGGTAGTATTGATGATTTATAACTATGGTTCGATCGAGACAGCTGTTGGTAATTGTGGTATTAATTTAAGGTCATACGAATATCTTACCGCGTACACAAAATAGTACTAAGAGTATCTAGATGTCGTCTTTAAGCTTTTTATATAGATTTAAATCCATAGATATGCTCCGAAATTTCGAATTCATTGACAACGACCTCATTTAATTCAAATAAAAAAGGGAGACAAAATAGCGCTAATTGATTATAAACATTCATTTTTCGAATTTGCTTACAAAAATCATTGCGTGATCTTACGTGACAATCTGTACGTAGAAGTGTATGCCATTTTATGCACTCACAAAAATAACAGTTGTAGAGCTTATCTTACGATTTGAATCTTTGTTTTTACTAAATAATGACCTATTCGCAATGAATTATATGATTATTTAGTTGGCTAATTTTAGTTTATTGCGTACTTTTAATAAATCGATAATTTTCCGTGTTAGATTTACAATTATTGCGAGTTTTTCTGGTTTGTGGGTGATTGTGCTATCCGTGTTACTTGATCAACAGTGAAGGACTACTAACGGCTTACGTTGCGTCTCTATATGTTTTACTAACCACGTACTCTTGACCACGTCCTATTCTAACTATAATAAATTCTGACCACGATACATTCTGACTATAATCAATTCTGACCACGTTTAATATTCAAGTCTCAAAACGCCGAGCGTTTGAGTTAGTGCTTTCCTCTCAACGATTGTCAAGAAATTTTCTCAACTTGAATTGTTCTATTTTCTATTTATTGCACTTTCGGGGTAAAATGCGTTCACGTATATCAAGAGGAACACATTTATCTCTATTCGATAGCAGTTTGAATGTCTTAGCTATGTTTGTTCTACCTTTCGCATTCGTTATTTATGAAAAAGGATAGCAACTAGCTAAGATATTATTATCAAATAAAGTAAGAAGAGTGATATTCCCAGACATATCGTTGCTTGTCAATAATAACACAACTCAAAAACGCAAATTTTACAGGGCAGCCAAGTAAAGATTAAACATTAAACAGTGCTTTTTCTTTTTATATTTTTAATTAATGAGGTTAAAACAATAAAAGTTTATTAAAAGTCCATTAACCGTGGTGTAGTTAGAGCACAAAGTTTTCAATTCTAGGCTTATTGGTAAAAACTGTATCTTCAACTTAAAATTTAGAATTGTATTATTATACATGCAAAGCAGCTAAATGTATTATTTTGGCAAACATAAGGCTTTAAGTATATACCTAAATATTTTTGTGTATATTTATTCCCTCATACATTTTCAACATGGATTCAGGTAAGTAGATACATATGTGAAATATATCATATTAATGTATTATACTGGAGCAATGGTAGATTCTACGTCCAGTAGGGGAACTTGCCCATTATTGGGATATGGTTGTGGAGGGAAACATCAAGAGTTGCTTAAAATCGCTTGCGTTTCTGTAAAGCAGATATTATAATTAGTAGTGTGTCTTTATAGTACCATTTAAGGATCTTCGCGGGTTATAAGGATGATTTGATCACATAAAGTAGCGCTGTTTTGCGGTTTTAACGGTGTAGGGGCGAGTTTCAACTTAGTATTTAAGCCACTGGTGGATCCAGGATATTGAATTAGAGGAGGGAGAGGCTTAAAATCAGCCAAACGCACCGGTGGTCTAAATGTACCAGTGGTGAGGCTCCCTCCTCAAAACTCCCCCGTCCCCTCATTCTACGGTCTTCGAATGGGGGAGGGGGAGTCTTGAGCCTCATACCCCCTCCTGGATCCGCCAGTCTCTAGCTGGCCTCAGATAAGCCTAAGTATATTTAATTTAAGTTGATTACAGATGTTTACTTATCATCAAATTTCATAAACTCAATTTGGTTGGTTTGGTAAAATTATGTTTATGTATCCGTTATTTTTTAACTATAAAGTGAAATTCACCCTACTTCAGATACTGTCGTGGATACACGCGTTAGCCAACTTATTATAAGTATTATATTATATAGGTTTAATCCGATTTCTTGGATCATAAGCATCACCACTAAATGTATAATCCTTCACGGTGACACCGATAGCACAATCATGAGTCCCCCCGCCTCCTAACATAGCTTAGTATATGTTTAGCACCTATACATACTATGCTGGTATGAATGGTTTAGTTGGGGACGCACAATGTATTTTATTTTTGGAAATTGAAATCAATCTGGCTTGTTTTGAAGGTAGTATTCATTTTATGGATTGTAAATGATTATAAAAATAATTCAGTGTTCTCTTTTTGTTAGCTGGAAAGTAGTGGTCATTGGGTCAAAAAAATCTCGCTTTTAATTACAATATGAAAAAGTTTTTTATGTAAAATGTATTATACTATAAAATTATTTAATATACTTGGACATTTTGCGTCGCCAACCGAATCTAAATTTCTTGAAGTATATCAAAAACAAAATGGGGTAACAATTTGAATGACACGGACTGAATTGAGTCTGTTCCGAGCACAACTTGTAGCTTATTGAAATAACGAATGGAAGGTGTAACCTGCAACACCATAACATCTACACTCACACATGTAAACATAGGATTCGCAGTACTTCTCACTTCGCCAGAGACCGAAGTTATACTTCTTAGTAAGTCGAATGACAGTCTAATAAATACTCTGAGTATATCTAATATGAGAAGAATAAAAGAAAACTACTAAAGTTTAGTACAAAATAAAATTATAGGAAAAGTATGATGAAAGTTAATCTATTTAGATTTTTAAGAGAAGCACATTTTTATAAAATTATTAATGTTTGTATAATGATTTTAAATTAGGTTCACATAATTATCGCTCTCATGACGTCAAATGATGAACAAAGAGATAATTAGTATATTTACATCTTTATTTCCTTTTTGTTATCAAAAGTAATAAATTAACTAAATATGTAAATAAATATACTGTAATTTTGTTAAATAAATATTAGCTGTGGTCACTCGCTTAAGATGCAAAAACAAACTTAACAGGTATCTATTTTACCATTCCATGAAAAGAAGTATAACTTCTAACGAGCGGGCATAAGTGCATTTAAAGTTTACCCACACTGCAAGTTACACCTTACCAAAGACAAATACAATGTGCTGCTTAAATGCATGAGAACTACGGTGACAGAATAAAAATACTTGAAATCTTGTAAAATGGGAACACTACGGCGCTTAAGTGTGTGTAGACCAAATGTTTTTGTGCTTACATAGACGGATTAATAGAAATCATGGGTGTAAGGTTACAGTTAAACCCTTAGTAACCGGGTGAATGTTTAGTTACACCCAGTCATCAATAACAAAGTAAGTACTGTTTATCATTTGTTGTGGGATCACATTAATTAAGCTCCTATTTCTTTATAAAGGCATTCTCTGACTGCGGTCTCAACTTTCAGCATTGTCTGTGGTTGTTTATAGATTAGAACCGCCTTATTATTCTAAATACTGATATGTTTGGCACGTTATTATAAAACATTTATATATGTACGACACAAATACATATTTTATGCATTTATGTATATTAAATCATTGCATACAGTAAAAAGATTTGTATCAAAAACGCCTTCATTTACTAACAATATTACTATAAAGTATAAAACCAACACAACTAATATATTACATCACTTTTGCATACTTAAAAGTATTCTTAATTCGATAATTTCACGGTTTCTGGTCACCATTTTGGTTATAAAATTTGCGAGTTGAGACCGCAAAGATTGGTGCAAAGTACTAGGGTACTAGGCAAGCATAAGTTTGGTAAAGTCCGCAGACTGGCTTGGTGATTGGCGGCAACGGCGGCGTGTGTAACAGAGTATTGGTGTAAGTTCGCACTGCTTTGGTGGACTGTAATGCGTTCTGAAACCCTGGTGAGTGTTCATCATTATTATTACATGCGACAGGTATAAAACCGTATAACATCTTGTGTACGTCTACGCGCCCTACGGTGTCTTGCTGAGAAATATTTTTTTTAATTATCTGAACTATTTAACACATTTCATATTTAAGTATTTTTTTCTGTTTTCACGTATATTTGTTGCAAAAAGAAATGTTTTCGAAATTAATTTTATATTATTTCATATTATAAACTTAAAGCTTTTTTTGTTGCTGGTGACAGAAAGTTTGCCAAAACCATTGAAAATATAAAAAAATAATAAGTATTGGCGGGAAATGAAAAATCAAAATGGCTTCCCCATAAACGTCAAATATGACCGACTTAAGTCATTCGGCGTAAAACTTGATGTTACCGTAAAACAACAAATATTTTTCAGCAAAACATTCCTTCTCACGTTATTTATAAAAAAAAAACTATATATCTGTGGGGTCTTCCTTATTTATTTATGTATTCTGGCACTCTAGTGGCATAAACCGGTTGATTATTATAAATTACAATTGGATGTGAACAACGGGGAAATAGTAGTTAATTATAACAAAGCCTTGATGTCTTTAAAAGGTAATATTCGACTTTAAAATCGCCAAATTAAAAAATGTGACTAACAATGCATGAGTCATGAATCCCTGTGGTAAAGAAATATAGATCAACAACAACAACAACATCAAACGAAATTGTCTATTTATTGCCCTATATACATATAAAATCGTAATAGGTACAACATTAGAACCAAAATAGTAATAAAAATATTAATACTTTCATTAACCCTGTTAATTTAAACAAATACAGTTTTTTTAATTGATATTACATTATGTCTGTAAAATATGTACTAAAATAAATCGAATTTATTCGCCCTATTTTAATTTTACTTTTAAAGAAATAACGCTTAAAGAAGCATACAAATATATTTTTATAATTTCATTACGAATTTATATTGTATATTTCAAAATATTCTACATTATACGCAAATAATAGAAATGTTAGAAAATATTTGTTTAAAATAAACATAAACATAGTTGTAAATCTTTTATAACTATAGAAACGTCTAAATAGAAATGGATAAGATAATGTTTTAATCTATTTCATTCTAGTTATAAATCCGACGCAAATTATTCAACAAAAATTGAATATTTTGCATTTTTAGAACTATTTCCAGTAGTAACATGGTATATGTTTTAGCAGGTCCATTGACATATTACTACCCGACGATCGGGCCGACGCTACCGCATCCCGTGCTGCCGGTGTACTGGGGGTACCCCACGCCCCCCGTCTCCCCCGCGCACTACTACCACCCCCCGCATCACCCCCAGACTATGGTAAGTAGGTATTGATATTCGTATTATTAATTTACATGAGACGATCCAAATTAATCTAGGAAAATCAACTTAAAGTCGGATTTTTATTATATTTGAGTTAATTACAGATGTTTATGAACCAACGTTATCTCTAACTAAATAAAAATAAATTACTTTACCTAATTCTGCTTTATAAAGTAGTGTCAAACCACGTTGTGTTCTGACTTTAGAGTGTGAAGCAAACACTTATTTGGCAACTTGGGGTAGTAAAGATGCATTATATGACTAAATGCCATTACATTTTTAAAATTGCTCAACATATGTGTTGGTGTAGTTAAATTTACACGCTTACATCTAACAGATACATATAATTGTAGATCCCAGAGGTGGTTCCAGTGGGGGGAGGCTCCCCATTGCCCATCCCCCCTCCAGCGTGCCCGGAATGGCCAATGTTCATGGTCTAATCTCCACGTATCATCGACCTAAACAACCATTTTATACATCGAAGAAACCTATCTGAACAACTAATTTAACTTTATATATAATTATGTAGCGAAATATATTAGTAGAATAATGAAAAAAAAATAACATTTACAAAATTTTGATAGATTTTTTGTATGTAAAAAAAAACATGGGGAACTATGTATATGTGACGTCATTACTGCAACTGTCAAATTTAGTATGTTAAATTGACAACATAGCTTGACAATTCTGACACATAACATATAATGGCGCCACTAACGATGTGCAAAATCTCCTCTTTTTTAAGCAATAAAAAAGGCATTTAAAAAATTAACGAGGTTTGAAGATATATATCAAAATCATTTTTAATTTATTTTATAATATTAACCAGAAACCGTGGGTTTTTAATATATCAAAAAAGTTATGGACTTAAAGCTCTATCAATTAATTCGCTTTTTCAAATTTTAAAGTTTATTGAACGTTGTACGTCTGTTATATTGTTGTGTATTTCATTTATATCGACATTTACAAATGCATAATGCATTGATTTTATTTAAATAACCAAATTAAGGAAATATATAAAAAAGGCCAAATTAAATAATCTTTTTGGAAACGTTGATTACCTATGTATATGTTCTATGTATATTTTAATTGGTCACTATTAAAAGGTGCGATTTTTATAATATATTAATTATTTATAAATTAAGGTTTCGTTTGCGGACGTATTTCGTATTTATTTCTTAAAAATGAATCTCAATTAAAATAAGATATTTTCATAATAATATTTATTATCCTGTTTTATTGTATACTTGAATTCTATACTCGTATTTTATACTCAACTACAAAACTTAACTTCGTCCATTTTCTATAATAGTAAATAATTTATACTGTTTTTTACGAAATACGTCTTGAACGAATATCTGAATGTACAAATAAATATAACATCACTTGCCAAGAACAAGGAATGACAATAAGAATATAATTTAAATGGCTCAAAATATAGTGATATATTATTATATTTAGTTGTAATTTATTAAATTAATTAATAAAATAATAATGTTATGTTTAGTGTTAAAGATATTGCCACATTTATGTTACGTTGTAATATATCCTGTTCTTGTTTTAAATGTTTAACTGTTTTTCATTTGTTGATCTTTCAGATATTATTTTTAAATTAATCTTTAAATTGTTAACGTATTTTTTGAAATAAATATGCAACGAATAATATTCATTCTAAAATTATTTTGCATTAAATTAATTCTTAATATTATATTTTATATACATGAATACAACAAACATCATATTGAAATAATATGATTTTAAAAATCATTTTTTAAATTAAATGTTTGATGCGTTAAATTAAAAAATAATTTTAATATGAATATGAATGGTGTTTACCATTTATTATAACAGATAAAAAAACTGAATCATAAAAGAAATATATTATGTATTTAGAATTAAAGAATCACTATTTAATTCATAAAAGTGCTAAGTTCCTTATACATATATGTATCTCTAATACTGTTCTATATATTTATGTATATAACTTGTTCTAGTAAACAGTACGAATTAAAATGGCTGCCATCCTATTTACCTCTCGCTCTTTCTTATTATGCGTGAGTGAGAAGCATTCCCTGTCATTTTGATGAAATTGTTTATTGGAGCAAGTTATAATCCGCAATTAGGTAAAAATCCTTCAAAATTTTCAACGAATCAAACAGTGATATGATAGATGGTGCTGTTGTTTTAATAAATAAACCAAATATATAGATATTGACTAATAATGAACTTTTAGCGTAGACTAGATAGACGCAGCTCAATTAGACTTAGTTTAATCGTACTTACTGATTTAAGTATAATTTTATACATGGTGTTTAGCTCTGAGTGTACTTAGTCTCGACTCCAAATTTTGATATTTTTATTAAATTACAGCTGTAGTTGTGAGGAGGAGGATAGGAGACATGCTTCTTTAGTGTGATTACTAATATTTTTTTTACACAAATTGATATAAATGACATATTTTTTCAGCTCAATAAAAACGCATATTTTGAAATGGCGTTTCTAAAAGTTATGAAATTATATAGACTTTTTGAAATTTTATAGACTTATCTTAGGGTTCACCTAAGATAAGACTTTTGCAAATATATACTTCCTAAATATCTTAATATGGATGGAAGTTAGTCATATGTCAATACCAGACAATTGTTTTATGGATGACGATTACATCAGATGGAATGGTAACTAAAATCTGTTATAACATAAAAATGAAAATAAAAAATGTGTTCTTTCTTATTCATTTTACACCTAAAGAGGTATAAGTTCAAAAATATTTCTTGTAATTCATCAAATTGCTCAATTATTTGTATTTTATTAACAACAAAATATTTGCAAGGGCATATCCTTTGGAAATAAAGTATAATGTCTGATTTTAGGGCTTGGGCTGAAAATCCCGTTTTTAAAAATGGTAAAAAGTAGACTCACAGGTGGTAAAAACCACTCTTACTTAGATATATTAAGGAATCATAGTAAAGACTATACAGTGTGTCCTTTTTAAATAAAAACACGAACTTTGTCGAGATTTTTTTTCTGTCTTACAAATTTCATGTTACACGTATTTCAAAAGTGTAACAGATAAAACACCAATCTCATTAAATGCATATTAATATTACGATAGATAGATATTTTTCACACCCTATAGCTGTTACAGGAAATTATTATAGTTTATTAGAGTAATATTCTCTGGCATGTGTTTAAATTAAACCAGAGGTCCTAAAGATCATCTTGACTTACTGACAAATGGAATTCGATCGGTCTACTACTAAATTCATGAAAAACTCCGAAGAATACATACTTTTGGATACATTCTTATATTATTTTGTTTTGCTGTATTGAATTAAAGCAAGCTTTTAATTAATAACGCATTTTTCGTATGCTTCTCAGAAAACCCATTCGTTTGATCATGTGCATATGCATTGTATCATGTGCATTGCATCATGTGCATAAAAATAATTTGTGCGCCATCTTGGAGCGTACGCCATATTGGATTAAGAATGACGTCACTGTAGATTAGCATGCATCGTCATCTTAACCTGCATATCGTCGTTTAAGTTCTAGCACCGCGTAAGTCATTATATGGCGGTAATGACATTTTGAAAATCATCGTCATTGGAATCGAATACGAATACGCGACGTTTTGTCCAAACAAAATCAAGGTACGACACAAAAATATCTTTAAAGTATGGAAAATTAAAAGTACAAAATGGAACTTTAGTTGCGTCTATGTAAAATTAATCGGCTTTTATCTCTCCAAAAAAATTACCAAAAATGACTTACTTGCGGTGATAGAACTTAAGCGACGATATGCAGAATTTCAATTCAATAGTTTGGGGCTTACAGTAGTTCAAAATATAGTAAGAAATTTGTCGCATAATTTATGACATATTCCTTTTTTTCGTATATTTCTTGAATAGGCGCACAAACCGGCCATATTGTGAATAAATAAAAACTGTTGCGCCTTTGTTGTACTGTTTTAAGTTTTATAGCACATTTATTTCGGACCTTTGTATACCCGAAGACCATTAGTTAGTAGGTCAGGAGACTTGATTTAAATAGGACCCCGTCCTAAGCATTGATCCAGGTGGTAACATGGTAGTAAGGTCGGCAATGACCATACCTACCATTCCCGAGGAAACAATCCCTTAGGAATACCAGGATAATATTGATAATTAAGTTATCGGCATAATAATTTAGGTTTAAAACGATGAAACAACAAAATTTTAAATGTCTTCCAATGTTGTAAAATTTATTTATTTAGGTTGTCACAAACTCTTGTTTTAGTTCTTAAGTTAGTTTTATTTTTAATTAAATTAATTAAGTTTTGCTGTGGCTTGAATTGTATTTACTTTACGAAACAAATGTTGATCTTATTACATTATTTTTATATATATTAATCAATATAACTAAGGGATAGTGCAATTACGTCACTACACCTATGTTAGTTCTTCAACCCCTCCCTTGCGCCTTTCTGTCCCTTTGAAATTTCGTAATTTTAGGGTAGACTTTTATGAAAAAATCTAAATACCCATAGATTTTAACTAGTTCGAATAAAGATCGATTCGAACCAAACCAATAAATTCTAATATGTATTTTATAATACATCGGATTTTGAATCGATGGGTTAAATCAAAGATAACTTATTTTTTTTTCTTACAGCCTGGGCTTCTTGCCTTTTAATCCAACTATATTAACTTTCATCAGTAGGTAATGACTCTAACTTTGGTCTATTCTACTTTGGTCACCAAGATGATATCTCAGGCATTAACATTAACTGATAACCTGCTAACAAACTGTGTTTACTGTAATCTGTCTTTAAAATAACGAAAAAGACTAGCCTAAAATGAACAAGTTATATGCTATGGACCATAACATCTTGCCTTAGATTTTAATTCAAGTTCTTGCAATTCAGCCCTATGAAACTAAAATTTTAAATAAGCAATAATTTAATGTTCTCATTACTATAAAATGGTCAGTGCTAGAGTTATTTCGTCTTTAATATATTATTTAGATTTTAGCAACTAGCAAAGTATCATCACATCGATCTAATATTAGTTCTTTTTAAGCTAGACTTCGCTTGAAATATAATGAGTATAGACATGCACGTATATAAGTGAGGATAGGATATCCGGACCTCTCACTTTTAGCCTTGGCGAGATAAGAAAAATCAAACAGCCTTCTTGGTTGACAATATTTCTGAGTTTATTGCAGAACTTTCCTCAGGGTAACAAAGAAATTCAGACTAGTCTAATTTTTTTTCGTCGGCAGAGAATATTGGTCTCCTCGCTTAGCAAAGATTTTCTCAACATATGACAAATAAAAAGGGGGTCTGGAAAAAAACAGAAAAAAAACAATTTCCCCGTTAAAAAACATACGCCCGTGGTTGGCTGGAAAAAACAGTCTTAAATTAAAAAAAAAAAAAAATCCTCGTTAAAAGCATACGCCCGTGGTTGGCATTCTATACTTTTTATATTTCTAAAATGGCGAACATACATAATACTATGTGTTAAGTTATGAAGTTATTTACCATGACTATAGAATATCATGACTTTTATCGTAATTGATGCTTATTGTAAAAAATTGAAATTGTTTTTTTATCAATAATAAGCTTCCATACATTTATACTATACGAAAATAACAAAAATAATTATTTTGATATAAAATATTATTAAAACTAAAAGACACAAAATTGTCGCTGTTATCTTAAACTTTATTATTATTTTAATTGTTATAACAAAGAAATAATAATTACACAATACATTTAAGAATGTTGTTTGGAACTGAATTAAAAGAAAAATTAGCACTTAAATATAAAGTTTTTTATATGTATGAATTGTGTTTGTTTATAAATTAGTCGATGAAGAGTATGGTAGTAAAATTGTTTAATAATATAATATAAAAAAATTGTTATATTCTTTCTAATGGAATAGAAAATTTTATTGTAAATTTATTATGTATGTACCAGGTACCTATATAAAGGTGCCAGCAAACTTAATTTTTGCATGTTATCATTTTCCCGCGCATTTCATTCATAAATCATAAAAATGACTTATCTGTGTTAATAATAATATATGTAAAAATTTAATAGTTTAAAGTTTGCTGGCCTTTTTAATACATACTTTGTTTTTTTCATTTTTATTTTATACGTTTTCTGTAATCCAGTGATTACAAAGTTATTATGTTTTGTATAAAAATAAAAAGACAATAAAATATTTTGTATTAGGAATTACATTTTATCAAAAAACTCTTTTTGTAATTGATTGCAAAGTTGCATCTTATAGGTACTTAATTTTCTAGTTGTTGTAAAATGTGACTCCTTTTTCGTCAATTATTATATATTTATATTTTTTATATGTTCACTTATATATTTAAATAGATAAATGTCCTACGCTTGCAAGATGAGAACACTGTTCAAATTTGCATTAAAATGGAACAATAATTTTTTTTCCTATCGCAGCTTTTGAATGGAATTAATAAAAAAAAAAAACAATAACTCATGGTACAAAGAGTTATAAGTATTCAAATAGACACCTGATAACTTTTTATACGGCTGTGAACTCGTGGTACTTGCGTTCAAAATGCACGCTCATTGGTTTGTACTGCATTCTGATAAACAAATCAAATAACCAGACCAATTATTATTGTAGGCGGGGCTTTATGTCAAATATATATCTTTGTAATGTCCTTCAAATTGAACTAAACGGCTCTTTCATGGGCTTTTCAAGATGAACTTACGAAACCTTTACTGACAAAAAATGTTCGCATTACGAGTCTAATTTTTTTTGTCCATGTCAGAATGTGCCTTCTATTCGTAAAGACAGATTATTCACGCTTTTAAAATCTTACCATAAATTCTATAGGACAAATTTGGCCAGAGATAAGTCTATAGTACTGTATTTTTCGTGATTGTTAGTTACTTGTTACCTAAATTCTATTACGTTGATATTCTAGGCCTGTTGAATAGATAAATGATAATTATAAATTATTAGTGTAAGTCTTCATTAGTGTAGTAAATTAGAATGTGCAATGTAGAAATTAGACATTCGACGATTAATGCCAAAACTGTTTTTGGTTTCATATCATACAAAGTAGTGAATTGTTCCAATAAATATATAGAAAAAAAAGTGAGTTTTATTTATTGTTAAAAGAATCTGGTTGCATCCCAATGATTTGTCTTACGGGTTAAGTCTCGAGCTTTCACGACTGAAATTATCTCACCCCTTTAGCGATGATATTTGCGAGTAAGATTCGTGATTTTAGAAATAATTAATAGGTACACAATACAACATAATCCATTAAACATTTTTGAAGGTGAAATAAGATTAAGCTCATCCAAATGTGTTAAGGATGAGGGAGGGGTATAAAAAATATGAATTTACGATTTATTAAATTCTTTTTGTTCTTTTATGTAAAAAATATTAAATAAAATATCTCAGTAGTTGATTGTCTACATTGTAAGCTTTCAAATCTTTCGTCTTATTAGGACTTCTACATCGATAGCAATGATTAAACCAGTAAAGCAATGATTAAATCTTTTTTTTTAACGATTGTGTAGTTGCTGTTGGCCCTACTGGCCTTTACAGCTTCATCGGGTTTTTATGGCGAGCCTAAAGCTCAAGCCGGGACAAGAAGACTCGAGCTTCGAGTTAAAAAAGAACATAATGGCTGCCATTTTATTATGGTGGGGGCAAGAGAAATTTGGGATGGTGATTTGTCGATAAAAAACCCACATTTCACCCCCTTTAAGGCTCCAACACTTGTGAATAAACACATTGTATATTGATCCATTTGAAAAATATCGATATTATTTTCCCATCCTTAATGGGCGGTGACAAGAATGGCGCCAAGATTCCGCGCGTTTTGTGGGTTAATTGACAATTATCGATTAATAAAAAAATGTCGAGTAAAGAAAATATCCATAAATATTATATCAGATATTGGTGTTTAATTGTTTACAATGATGTATTTGTACCGAAGGGGATTGTCATCTTGTGAACACATTTTATAATTAGGATATGATTTGATGAGTACGTCACAATATTGATAAACATTTTCACTAACGCACTTACGAAACTGTACGGTATAAAGTCCTTTGATTTAGTTCCATAGCACGTATTCCGTTAGGTTGTCCGCAAGAGGTATGAGGTAAAGGTAGAGGTAGGAGGTGAGTAAAAGAAAACCACAATGTAAACCATTTCAGTTTTATTCGTAACGTCACCACACTTAGTTATGACACATTAGGATGGAAATCTTAATTTACAATTACGCTAACATTAATTACAGAATCTGGAAAGAGCAGGCTTATAAACAGAGCAATCGTATAGGCCGCTTGTCACGCCACCGAATTAAACCGAAAACAATTCATTCATTCAAACCGCTCATAAGCTGAACTTAAAATAATTGTACTTATGTTACAACTTACCACTAACCGAAAACCATTTCTAATGACTATCAATATCAACAATTATAATTATTTATTCAAAAATTTGTTCAATACATCGCAGGTGACAGCGGCCGAGCGCGAGACATGACTGAGATTATTAAGTATTTTATAATAAAAGATGGCTTCATATCGAGACTGGCAGGATTATTGAAGATTGTTCGATACATTAAAGCAAAATTCGGATTCGGTCGCTACTCTAACGGCCTCCTCATTTATATCGACGTGAAAATTTTTGAGTAGCATAAATGTTTCTACGAACTGAAATATCATTCGCAGCATTCATTTCAGGTCAATACCAACTCCTTGTATTTCCACGTCGATATATACGAGAAAACAAAGACTTACGATAAAAAAAAAGCATTAAAAAATCTTGTAAACCCACACTAAGTCCATCACAACCACCTAATCTGATCACAGCTTTACTTACCACAATTTATCTTTACAACTACCTACTACGCATTACCAAACTGCGAGCGGCCCCAACGTTGATCGCACGATTTACATTCACAGACACCAAAAATGTAAATTTACATTATGAGACACATGACCAGTAGACATAAAAGATTATAAATTTAACATCTACCCAAATCACAGATACTATCATGATTACATTTACATACACGTTGCAAAAATGTAATCAATATATAAATCTTAACAAATACTACACAGTAGACATACATGTCCACTAAAATGTAGCATTGTAAGTGTATTGTTTGTGTCCGCTCGTGTATGTATGTATACTAAGATGACACGTGTCTTGTAATACATAATAGCAATCAAACATATAAAATCGCAAATCGTTGGAATATACACTAAACAATAATAGGCGTTCAGTTAAATAAATGTATGATGACAAAAATCGGACGGTACAACTAAAGAAAAAAATATTTCTCAATAATATATCGCACGGTGAGAATAAGAGACCTAATGAGAAATTTATATTTTGCGGACATAAAGCTTTTTTTCGATTTTGGCGAGTCTCTTAAAGCGCACGGTTATAGAAGGGTAAAATTTATGATTGTTTTTTTTTCTAGCGCGAAATTGTCACTTCTTAATTCGTTAGAGCAGGGGTTCCCAATCTTTACAGCCGCCGGCGCACTTACAAATTTACTACTTTGTCGCCCTATCATAGCTACTAATAAACAGATACAGTTGAAACAACTAGGTATCTACAATACAGTTGTATCAGATAGGCACAAAAATTAAAACAACCTCAACATGAAACTTGTTTTTTAATTATATTTACGACAATTTAGAATTGAAACAGAAAACAACATTTATTAAGAAGAATAACTTCTCAGTCAAATCAATGTGGTTCACGGCGCCCCTCTCAACTGTCTACGGTACACACTTTAGGAACCCCTGCGTTAGAGAATAGACTACGCAGTATAAGTAGAAGTTTCAAGTATTTTTTGTTAATTTAGCGAAATTTTGTGTACGGTCCTTTTCGTTCTCGCTGTACGATATAACAATCATTAACTGATTTCTTTAATTTAAAAAGACTATTTGCTGATGACGTCAAAACTGATTTCGATACACTTAATAAGAAATTATAATACCAATACTTGAAATAAGACTAGATAAGATTCTAGTTATCTCAGTCACATTTCATAATTGTAATTTCCAAAGTGCCATGTGCTGATATTAATTTTAGTACAATTTATAAGTTATACTATAAATGACTGTGATTTAATTTACTTGTAACTACATCACAAACAACACGAACGTCGGAAACGCCTCATAAGATATTTAAATATATAAAAAATCAAATCAAACAATTATACAGATATTGTACATTTTTCAAACTGAAAATTCATTTTAAAAATAAAAAAAAAGCGTAATTTACAAGATTTGAAAAAAGCTTTGCAAATTTACATTTGAAGCATCTAAGTGCTCACAATTTTAATACATATCTTATGTAACAATTTTGATTACGTATCATTATTAGTGACGCTTACAATATAATGATAATTTGATGTGCTTTGCCGAGAATGGAACTCCTTTTGAGTTCTACTACATTTTGATCAAATCTAAATTTTTAACAAGACACTCATTTTGACTTGAATACATTTTTTTAATAAATAATACAAAAAATGTTATATACATTTAGTTTCCATTGAAATTCCAGGGTGTGGTAGTTTATTACGACTTAAAAAAGGGGACACGCTGTAACCCACACGTATATAATTCTTTTACAGGCTAGGAAATTGAAAAATCTGCGTCTAATGGTATGACTCCCGTGGCTCGACGATCAATAAAATACTACGTACAGCTTGGAAATTACCAATATTTTTTGAGGTACATCTATAGTTATGTGGGTTACTGCGTTTGCGCTTTTTAACGTTGTTATATTTGTGCTGTTTTGTATCATTTAAATGAACCTTGCCCGTCGCGGTCAATATTTGACCGTAATTAAACTAAACTGACGCAATACTCGATACGCATCAACGTGTTACATAAATGGTTTCCAATTTTGACGACCCGCGTGGCGGAGCGGTTACTATACCGATCTGACACGCAGTGGGTTGCGGGTTCGATCCCCGGCCAGATAGTCATCTGAATCATGAGTTTAGTTTCTATTCTGCGTCTGGGTGTTTGTGTATTCGTCTGTTTGTCCATGGCACCACGAAACAGGAGAAAATCCTAGTGTGGGGCTATGAGTGTAGAAAGCGTATAATTTTAATAGATTATGTTTTATATCATACATAAGTCAAAAACAACTTAATATCTTCTACAAAATTTTCATATGTATTATTCGTCTATGCAATAATTTAAGACTTCTTTGAATTATCTATTATAGGAAAAATGAGGTTAAATTGAATAAGCTGCATTCAAAGCAATATCGCATTTTTTGATTATGACATTTAAGAGTTTTGTTTGCCTGCCTATGGAATTTATCTAAACACATATATTTAAAAAAAAATGTAACAAGCAAATGAGCGTCTCCACAACACGTAGATTGGAATGCTTAACAAAAATCATAATAGAATAGAACGTGACTATACTAAAAATAATTTCTCAAAAAATATATCAAATTAAAATCATCATTTAGGTCATCTGGAAAAAGGTGTCGGAGTCTTTAATGCCCACTGCATACGGTCGATTTTATCGAAAAATTATAGATTTTTATCATTTTTAACCAACCATTATAAATTGGCGGCCATTTTAATTACCGTATTACCGAAATCGACCACGTCATGCCACTAAAGACTCCGAAATCTTGTTAGGATTAAAAATGAGGATAAGATTCATTTTTTTTTAGTAATACACAACGAGACAGTTTAATGCATTTGTGAAAATGAGTACAATAACATTAGTATAGTAGCCTGAAAGCAACACGGACGTGATAAAATTATAAAAGGTTTATTTAATTGTGTGCGTACTTCGTATTAGTTGCAAAGACGAAGAGGAATATTGTAACATAGCCAATAACGAAATAGACCCCAAAAATCAAATATTCTTTCTTTTTATAAATATAACTGTGGGTTGGTACTACATTTTATTACTACATTTCTTGATTATTACTTTTTTATTATTATTATCTGCATCGTTACGACAATAATTTGGTAGAGACAAAGAACGCACATGTTTATTAAAGCCTATGCAGTCTATCTCTTGACCACCCGCGTGGCGGAGCGGTCACCATACCGGTCTGACACGCAATGGGTCCCGGGTTCGATCCCCGGCCAGACAGAAATCTGCACGATGAGTTTAGGTTTCTGTTCTGGGTCTGGGTGTTTGTGTATTCATCTTTTTGTGTCCATAGCACCCACGACACAGGAGAAAATCCTAGTGTGGAGCTATTAGTGTAGAAAGCGTATTTTTTTTTGTTTTAATTTTTATTCGTCAATGGCACTGTTACAATGTTCCTGTTATCATTAATAGTATGACTTTACGTATGGAAGTTTAAGTAGTATAATCTACAATACAGGAAGTCCTATCCGAAGATGACCGTTTGCTATCCATAATTCATGACCAGCGCACTTATTACAAGTTTATTACGTTTCCCTCAAAACGATCAACATTTCTGTTATAGCCCATATTTTATTATTGTAAAATACATTAACCTTTTAAATTTTCGATTCCGGCCATTTTCTGCAATGTATATTGCATTATATGGACGAATACGTAAGCAATTATTGATTTGAAAAAGAAAAAAAAAACCTTAATAATCTCGTACTAACAGTACACTGCTCTCAGTACGAGTCAATTACGTTTCCACAAAACAATCACCATTTACGTATTCACCCATACATTGTACAAACGAATGAAACGTGATAAACTCGTACTCTAGTTAACTCGTAAGGGCATATCGTCGTTTAAGTTCTAGCACCGCGTAAGTTATTTTTTGGCGGTAATGAAATTTTGAAAATCATCGTCATTGGAATCGAAATACGCGTCGTTTTGTCCAAACAGAATCAAGGTACGACAAAATAATACCTTTAAATTATGGAAAATTAAATGTACAAAATGTAACTTTAGTTGCGTCTATGTAAAATTAATCGGTTTTTGTCTATCCAAAAAAAAATCAAAAAATGACTTACGCGGTGATAGAACTTAAACGACGATATCTATTTATAAAATCTCAAGCGTCTTAGTATGAAGGCCCGGCGCCCACCTACGATACGTCAACATCTTATATCTTCAAAGAACACCAACGTTGAAGGAGACCACTGTAGAATGGACTGAGCTGAACAGAGACCTTATCAGGTAATATATTTTATAATACTTGGTATAGATCCTACTAATATTATAAATGAATGTAAGTTTGTTTGTTACGCTTTCATGGCAAAACTACTCTACCGATTGTCATGAAACTTTGTACACATATTTTTAGTGGTATTAGAAAAAACATAGGATACTTTTTATTAGAAACTATAGGTACATATATTATTAAAAAAAAATGTCAGTCATGATTGTTTGTCAAAAAAAATGAAAATCTAGCAACTTTAAAGCCTTCAAATTAATATCTCATTGTCTATAGCTTCAGCTGTTTCCTTTTTTTCTGTATTTACTGCTATTATGGTCTATCACTTATAAGTAATACTAAAACAATTTCAATATTTCAAGTTAGAAGCAAATCTATTGATTGAACTCGAGCGAAGCCGCGGGTAAAGCTAGATATTAATAATTTATATTTTTAATAGCTTACGTACTCGTGTTTCGCTACGGGACGTAAAAATAGTATCTTTAAATAGTGCAAAATAACGAAATCAAAAGTAACCTATATGTTGACCAGGTAAGTAGTAATATACCCATGCAAAATGTAATGTATATCGGACCAGTGGTTCTTGCGTGCGAGTAACAAACAGACACACCATCTCATTTTTATATATTAGTATGGACCTAGCGAGTCACGTAGGCGAGCGTCGGGGTATAAAATCACACTTTCCGATGGACGAGAAATAAACTTTCCCAATTCATTCTATATTAACCTACTAAGGAGCGTCGGGTATACCTATTAATTCACAGAAAACATATGTTCATAGAAGTTGCTTAACAAAGCAAACGTCATAAGGCAAATCTCACCTTATTAGGGAAGAGATTGTAAACAAATGAGAAACATATTGTACAGTGAGAGTAAAAGCGACCTTAGAAAATTTCATTTTGTGTGAAATAAAATTGTGTTCGCATTTTAGGGGACTTATTTAAGGGACGTAATAATCATATTTGTCCTTTTCTAGCACAAAATCGTCACTTTTTAATTCGCTAGACGATAGACTACGTTATTAGTAGTTTCAAGTATTTTACTCAATTTTCAGTTCGGTCCCTTTTGTTCTCACCGTGCAAAGTGTTAAAATTATATACGTTAACATATAACAATATTATGTATTATTAACTTTGTTATGTATAATTAAAAATAACCGCACTAACGTCCGGTCTGTTGCTCGTACGAAAGACAAATGACGTGTCAGTGTAGTTCTTTCGTCTCTTTGTAGCACATTGCGCAAGGACATTGTTGAGTTTTTCTTCTGATAACTCGGACAAAAAAGAACTGTGTGCTTAGTACGAGTTTATTACGTTTCCTCAAAACAAACACCATTTAGGTTTTCGCCCGTACATTTAAATACACTTTGCAGGCTATGGCCCAGAACATAAACAGTTTCCTAATGCGACAATTGAAACGATAAACACACACACCAGGATTTTCTCCTGTGTCGTGGTTACTATGGATACGCGACGAATACATAAACACCCGGACCCAGAACAGAACCTAAACTCATCAGTTATCTGTCTGGCCGGGATCGAACCCGGAACCCACTGCGTGTCAGACCGGTGTGGTGACCGCTCCGTCATGGCGGTCGTCTTTACATTACATTACAGAATACGGCCGAAAACATAAATGTTGAGCGTACATTGTTACTTATCGGCGAAAACGTTTAACGTTGATCGTTTGAGGACACGTAAAAACACATACTATGGCCATCAGTGTGTCATTTTATCACATTATAATACTTCTATACAGAAGCTATTTAGCAACCCGACGCCCATTGGTTAGGTAAGGTTAAGTAATGTCTAGAGCCGGTCAGATAAGTAAACTAAAACAAGCACCGGTAGAGGTAGAAAGAACGCTATGTACATATGCGATTCTTAGAAGACTTGATTATGTAATACGATTATTTGGTCGCCGGACGAGTTTGGGTTGAAAGACAAAAAAAAAATAGATCTTTGTTAAAAAAAATCATCATCATGACAAAAAAATATATATAACTAACGCTGATATCGAAATTTGATAGTCCTCTTTGGGTCCGTGGTTCGAATTTTAGATTTTTTGAGTTTATATAAGAATCGTCACTTGCTTTAATAGTTAAGGAAGATGTAGAAATATATCTCTTGGAAGTCTTTTAAAATACTTTCAGAGTTGTGTGAGGTCCACCAATCCGCTCTTGGTAAACAAAGTAAAATATGACCCTCTCACTCGGAGGAGATTTGTGCCCAGCAGTGGGACAGTAATAAGTTGACGATTGTAAAACTATGGTTATCTGTAAAATTTCATAAAAGTTTTATTAACAGCATTTTAATTTTGGCCACATAGCCGAGTCAGTAAGTAGTCATGCAAATCATAAAACGAAATCAACATTAACGAAGTAGCAGGCGGGACCAGTCCTACTAGACACTAGACCTAGTACGTAGTAAAAATCTACTCCTTAAATACTACTTTCCTAGGAGGAAATCGAAAGTGTTCATATAAAAACATACCAGCTATAATATGATTTGAATAGTGTGACTTATAGGGATCGAATAAAGTATGTGATAATGTTAGTGACACACTAAAGGACAGGACTTATTTCATTAGTAGAATTATATTTATTTCATTAGTAGAATTATATTCCTTACATTCATACTAAACACAAGCCAATTGCTAGAAAATAACATTTTCATATTCCTCATAATTTTGGATTGGACTATAAAGGAATTTCTTTTTATTTCTAAATGTGTTCCTAACACTATGAATTGCATCCTATCTCTTCTTTATTTCATCGTTAAATTAACGCCACACCCTAAGGATTTTGTATTCAAAAATTGTGTTTTCCATTCTTGAATCTGGTGTAATGATTATTTGATTACCATTTTTTGTATGAATTATTTCAACTGGCAACCCAAACTGGCCCGACGGTGATCACACTATATCTATGGCAACATTATTTAAGGAGTTCCTCCATACAGTTCCTACAGGACATAATTGTACGTATGTAACAGCCGCTTATAATTCGTATCTCCGTTCTCATTACCTGAAATAAATTAAATATTTATTAGTACTCATAATTTTTTTGTGTGTATTATAGGAGGTGTATTTAAAAATAACGGGAATTTTTAAATTTCCAGAAAATTCGATTTGTAATATTTTTTTTATTATGTTGGTATGTAACCGATATGTAAATGTTCCCGAAGTATAATAAAATTTTCAACTGTATTCCATCGTTTCCTTTAGTCAGTTGTTTTACAAGCATAGGTAGTATTAATAGCGCATCGCTGAAAGAGCTTTAGGCTATCCCAAAGATCGTGTGTGAGAATTTCGAGGATTAGAAAAAGCGCTGACACAAGTAAATAATATCTAATGAGGACTATTACCCCTTGGGGGGTCACGATGCCTCTGTACCCTCCGCCCCTTGGGGGGATTGCGAGAACTAGGTACTTCAGTAAAAAAATCAATGATTTCTAAAAATATAGATATATTAAGAAAATGTTAACAAAATGATATTCGTTATGTTACGCATTTTTTTTTTTATATTAGGGGGTCGTGTCATGATTGGAATGATTGAAAAACACTGCGCTAGACGGTAGACTGTTTAGTGGAGATTTCGGTACTTATGCATAGTTTTCGAGCAGGCGGTGGTCCTACTGGTGATCGGAGGTCGCCATTTCCCACCGGGAGAGACCGCCCCCCAGGTGGCTAATTGTATCGGGGCGTCCATCTTTTATATCTACATCAACTCACATGTCGTGGAACTCCTTGATGCAGAGCGCGCACGACCAGGAG
>MOOZ01000052.1:484203-495364 GCA_002930495.1 Cecropterus lyciades | reverse complement strand
TTACTGTGTTTTAATAATTTTAACCGCGGCTAATGTTTCTAATTTTGTGTATCAAAACATTATTTTAGATTAAATTAGGGAAGATATTTTGCGGAATTCAGAGGTCGGCTGATAGTGCGACTGCCACCAATTCAAGATGTCGGTGTGTTTTTTCTTGCCTGCGTAAGTTCTTACAACAAAATAATTTATGTGCGACAGAACGAGTTGGTATCAACTTTTGTTATTGTTATTTTTTCGTACAAAATTTTGTTTTGTACATTGAGATATGAAAACTTAGTGATAATTAATAAATTACACCACAAAGGCATGAGAGCAGGTATTTTTAGGTACACCGTAATTAAAAACAAAATGTTATATTTTTTAATTTATTTTTTTCGTGTACAGAGGAGATGTAGATTTTTTTTACATACGTATTTAAATTTGTGTTTCTAAATATCGGTTTATTATTGTCATATTTTTTATTATTTAATCGTGTATATTCCTAAAACTAATTAATTACTTTTGCACAACTCCTAAGAACTGAGACAAATATTACGCAAAGTAATATTGAACTGTATTATATATATATATTAATAAAGTACAGAATCGTTGATAAGGACCACACTTATGATACCTCGCTCGCACCGCGCGAATTTTTGTTTCGCTGTGTACTGTACTGTGTATTCGCGCGAGTGATGAGGCGAACTCAACTCGAGCATGAATGTGAACGCTCGTTCGTCATTCGTCTCGTCGTTTCGTATTCGTAGATCTACCGTATTTTCAACTTTTTTACTGTATACGGTAATGGTTCATTACAGTATACGATAAAACTTTATTTAGATCATGATCGAAGAATGACCTTCTTTCCATTTTTGGTTGTCAAATTGCACAAACAGGTGGTATAGTAGATGACCACGCTAATGACTATTTTTTGGTACGAGTCAATGGGAGGGACTGATGAGGTGAACTAGTCACTCCTGCTAGAATATGTGTAAATGCAAAAACTCGCAATAATGTTTGTTTAGTAAACCAGCTTCATACCGCTATAATTTTTGAAATAATTATTATTGATGTGGTAAAGTGGTCCGAACTCAAATAGTTGATAATTGGAAGTAAATAATGTTTTTTTTATAATTTTGAATTTAAATTTTAAACCAGTTAACCCCTGTTCAAACTGAAATTTTGATAAAATGTTTTCATTTGATAACAATGCATGACATCAGTCTCAATTTTCTAATTCCACTATGACAGATGTCCCAAAATGGCAAATCAGTTAATTATAAGCACCTCCATATGGTGGTGCTTATAAATTGCCTACTAATGAGGATATCAATCGAATGAAGGGTTTTATAGGAAGAATCCGAAAAAGCTTATTTGCAAACATATTATAAATATTACATCATTAAACGTTATCACTCGGGAGTGTGAAATAGATCTGTTCAGTACAAATACATCCAAATTAAAGGGCATTATGACTACTAATTTCTTTTCTTCATGTTAAAACTGTATAACATCTTACCACATATTTTTATTTAGTGTAAAGATAGGAACTAAAATATAATCCTACATACTTATGTTACTACCGATTTCTGTATTGTTTAATATTTGTAAATTAATTTAAGAGTGAAAACTTGTAATTGGCCTTCTTTCTCTACTTATACATGTTTGTACACTATATCCTAGCTGTAAGTTATCCGAAATAAATAAATAAATTAATTGATTAATTAATTTATTTATTTTAAACGCAATGCAGTCCCGATCATAGAATGATGTAAATTCATTGAATTTATCTGTTCAGGCTTTAAACTTGGAGTCTTATATTTTAGACAAGAATTAAATCCATTGTACTACATATATTTTAAAATATATCTGTCAATAATCTTTCCTTTTAGTGCTAACCTATAGTTTGCAATTGTGGCTTTTCTTAAAAAAATCTTATTACACGCTTTAATGCTAATTGAAAAATATGAAGAAACCTGTATACCTGAGAGCCCTCTAAGAAGTACTCAAAAGCAAATACCTCTTTACCAGCATAGTAGATTGTGCTCTGAAATTTAAGTTTTGAGAGAAGACTGATGACAAGCAGTGGAATATGTAATATAACGCTTTCTAAACATAAACGCTTTCTACACTCATAGCCCCACAGTCGGATTTTTCGTGGGTGCCCAGGACACACAAAGACGAATACGCAAACACCCAGATCCAGAACAGAAATCTAAACTCATCATTCAGATGTCTGTCTGGCCGGGGACCCGAACCCGGGACCTACTGCGTGTCAGCCCGGTATGGTGACCGCTCCGCCACCCGGGTCGTCATATATTCGTCAATATGTTTTGTAGGTCGTCAATATGTTTTGATAGGTGGCAAAATTTCAGAAACAAGTGGTCCTACGCCCCCCTTCTCTTCCAAAATGTGAAAGTCAACATTCTCCTCACCTGAAAATTGTTATTTGCCACCATAAAAATTTTTTCTCGCAAAGGGTAAGAGAAAAACAAATTCAGAGTCCAGCTGAGGTAATTTTTGCCTCCCCTACCTTAACAAAACGTGAAATAAACGTTAACTATATCTTCGCCTATGTCCCACAGCGAACAGGCCAACGTGGCGACGTCAGCGGAGGAGCTGAAGGCGGAGTGCGTGATAGAGGACAACTCCGCCTCCGAGGGCATCCACGACAATCTCCAGCATTTCTGGGCAAAGGTCAACGATGACATGAAGAAAATTAACGCTGTAAGTATTATGCTTCGTTTTTTAATTTGAACATATATTTTGATTGACTTACATATATTTTCATATAAATGTTTGACTTTGTTATTTGACTTGTAAGTTACTATATAATATCTCCCTATGTAACTTAACATGTCACTGCCTTGCAGGAATAAAATAACTGCATTATTCATTAATTTTCAAGTTAAAGATATAGTCTTATCCACACTATTGAAATAGTTGTTATTCAAGCGAAACAGCGAATTAATTCTGTAAAAAACCGGCCAAGTACGAGTCGGACTCACGCACTAAGGGCTCTGTACCATTATCTGTAAAAATACGGTAAAAAGATCACGTTTGTTGCCCCCACTAAATTATTTATATATTCTGTTTTAAGAATAATTTGTTTTAGTGGCAACAGAAATATATCAACTGTGAAAGTTTCAACTGTTTAGTTATCACGTTTCTTTAAATACAGCCTGGTGGCAGACAGATAGACAGTGGAGTTTTAATAATTGGGTCTCGTTTTTACCTTTTGAGTACCGAACTGTATAATGGCCTATTATTAAAATTGTTATACATATCAATCAACAAATAATTTCATTTAAAAATATATATAAGTAAGCTCTTTATTAATATTAGGTTTTGATGGAAATGATTTCAGGACGACTTCAAAACCCAAGTGTTACCACTCGCGCGTATCAAGAAGATAATGAAACTAGACGAGGAGGTGAAGATGATATCCGCGGAAGCTCCGGTGCTCTTCGCGAAGGCTGCTGAGATCTTTATCCACGAACTCACTCTACGGGCGTGGTCACACACGGAGGACAATAAGAGGAGGACCCTGCAGGTAATTTTGGCTGTTTGGGTTTGCTAGCAACAGATTTTATAGGGTATTTTTCTAAAATGAACGAGTTAGATTTTTTGCTAGGGAATTAGATTTTTATGAATCTAATTGTGCAGAATTGCCTTTTATTAAAATCTGTATCGTAATTTGAATTTGATCATTTTTCGAACGTAGAACTCCCCTGCCAATAATGACAGTAAGCTCCGCTGTGTTCTGGTCTGAAGGGTGTGGTAAAGAAGACATACACATCTGAGGCATTACAAGTTAATTCTCAGGGATAGCAATACATGTTGCCAACCTCAAATAAGATTGATTTTATTTGAGGTTGATTACGTAGCATAAAGTCCAAATTAAAAGTCGGACATAAACATGTCGGAGAAGGACATTAGTTTGGACGGTAAACGAAGCGCGGCACGAGTTCTGACAGATGGCAGCACCGTCGATCGACACTGATAGCTTCGTGCTACAACAGAGCCTAGGAGGGGCGGTACGCGTGAACGGCGCTCAGTTTTCATGCTGCCGTCTTGGAAAGCGTTACCTCCACTCTAAGAACTGTTATTCGTTTCGTTTGCTCACTGAGGTTTATATGGTGCTAAATTAAATTGTTAACGTAATGAAAGTAGTTATAGAGTATTTTATTTTATATATATCTCTTTGTCGATTACCCACATAAACGCCCATGTATTGTTCAAAGAGGGAGCTAATAATTATAGCGATCCGACAAACATATTATGGTTGATTACAGATGTCCATGGACAGCAGTGGCCACTTAATCACCACCAGGTTGACTACATGCTCATTTGCTACTTCCATATTATAAAAAAAGTTAATTACTGATAAATTATTACCAGATGGACTGCAATCTCGTTTGGTACTTTTAAAACTGATCTTATCTAAGGTTAATTGCACAAATTACAAATGTATGCCTGAATGCTTGTTTAATACTTAAATCTTTAAAAAAGTAGTGAAAACTAACAAAAATAAGAAGATATCTATGTACATACATATACACAGTATACATATAGCTCATGGAAGCATTCGGTGACGATGACGCGAGTTCCATGATTTTTGTTCACCCAAAAAGCGTGCACTTAAAGAAGTTTTTACTTCAAAAATTGTTCACAGCGCAACGATATAGCAATGGCGATCTCCAAGTCAGATCAGTTCGACTTCCTGATAGACATAGTGCCGCGACACGAGGTCAAAGCGGGCAAGCCTCGCGAGGAACCACCCAGGCACGCTCACACGCATACACACAACACTGAACAGGTATGGACCCACTGCTGGTCTTGGCCGCCCACTTTACTATGCTCAACGGAGGCTATAGTTTGTAGGTGATAGAACTCTTTGTGGTTCGGCTCTAGAAGCATCACCGCAAAACCAATTTCTAATAACATCAGTGTTATGTGAAGTGTTCTGGTCTGAAGGTTGTGGTAAGGGAGGCATACTTATATGGGGCATTCCAACATAGTCCTCAGGGGTAGCAATGCATCTGTGGCTAACCTCAGATAAGACTGACTTTGTCTGAGGATGATTGCAGATGTACATGGATATTAGTAGCCACTTACTATCAGGTGCATTGCACGTTCGTTTCCTACGTCTATATTATAAAAAAATGAATTGTCCCACTGCTGGCGTCAGGTTTGCAGCTTACGCAACATTCTGCAAGGTGGTTTGATCAGGGAGGTACCACCGCTACACCCATTTCTAGCGTAAAGCGGTTCGTGTGTTTTGGTCGAAGTGTAGTTGCCGACTCTCATTCATATGAGGAGAACATCTCTGTCCTCTGTAGTAACAACACATCTGTGATTGACTTGAGATAGAACCCTTTTCAATATAGAGTTGCTTACTGTCTATGGGTGACAGTGACTTAACATCAAGTGGACTGCTCGTTTGCTCCTCTTAAAAAAATATATAAAAAAATATTGTTAATTGTTTTTTCACCTCCAGGTAACCCACCAGCACTCGAGTACTATCCACAACTCACAACCACAGTTTGTGATACAACCATGCGCCCAGTTAGTTCAGGTGAGGACTGTTATATTTTTTAAAGAGTTCATTAATAAATTTTGACGGCGGGAGGTCTTCCGCCAGGAGAGGTGATCGTGGATGGGAAGCGGCCCCGCTTCGGTAGTCTCTCTTCGGACCTTATATGTATACATGTCTAGAAAACTTCAATAGGGTGATTCAGTTGCAGTAATGTATTTTTTTTTTACAATCATTTTCAATTCACTCGCTCTAAAAAAATGTACTATAACTTTAAATGTTTGGAAAGAGTAGATGGATTCTAATTAAATATTTCTAGTGAAAACGGGTATTAGTCTGATTTTAGCCAAATTGAATTCTACCAATGATCTCTCGATAGATCTTCGTTTATTTAACACGAAAATTATCGATAGATTTCGCAGAGAAACTTTAACGGAAACGGAGTTATTGTAGAAATAGTCAATTAGGCTAAAATCAGACTCATCAGGTTTCACTATGGTACAAATACAATATTTATTCAATCTTATATAGGGGTGTGCGAATATCGTTCGAATCGAATCCAATATTAACATTCGATTCGAAATTCAAATCGAATTATTTGTTTTTTTTTTTCTATTTATTCGATTTTTTTCCAAATATTCGGCAACATTCCAACAATTTCAAAATATTCGGCAACATTCGAATAATTTGAAAATATTCGGCAACATCCGAATAATTTGAAAATATTCGGCAACATTCGAATAAAAAAATAAAAAAATAAAAAAAATAAAATAATTCGATTCGATTTGAACTATATTCGCACAACCCTAATAATTATAAGACAAAAGGCAGCCAAACTGACCGTGTACCCTTACAGCAGCAGCAGGCCGGCAGCTCCGCAGCGAGCGCGGCGCCGAGCGCCCAGCAGCCCGTCACGCTGGTGCAGCAGGTTGTCACCTCCTCGGGGGAGGTGCAGCAGTTGCCGGTCAGTGGCGTTGAATAACGTTGTCGTTATCGTGTTGTGATCTCACAACCACAAACTTCTAACCACAAACATTTGTTTGTGGTTAATGTCATCTGTTTGACGACCCGCGTGGCGGAGAGGTTACCATACCGGACTAACACGCAGTGGGTCCCCGGGTTCGATCCCAGGCCAGACAGACATCTGAATGATGAGTTTAGATTTCTGTTCTGGGTCTGGGTTTTTGTGTATTCGTCTTTGTGTGTCCATGGCACCCACAACACAGGAGAAAATCCTACTGTGGGGCTATGAGTGTAGAAAGCGTTTAATGGTGTGATGTATGTGGTCAATGGTGAGATGTTTGTGGATACTAGCTAGTTACTGGTAAAATGGTTTGTGTTTAGATGAGATTTTTATAGTCACTGTTATATTTACTTGCATTTTTATTTTACCGGTTAGATGTTTATGGTTACTAGTAAGATGTTTGTGATTACCGGGAAGACTGTAGCGTGTAGTTTACCTTGTTAACAGTTACTGGTAATGTGCTTGCTTTTTCTAGTGTCATATTGGTAGTTATATTTTCTGTCAATGTATTTCTTGTTTAATTTTAACAAAAGTTTCAGTAACATACTGCTTATATATTTGTAATTTTAGGTAGCATATCTATACTAACATTATAAAGCTGAAGAGTTTGTTTGTTTGAACGCCCTAATGAACCACTGGTCCGATTAGAAAAATTCTTTCGTTGTTAGATAGCCCATTTAACGAGGAAGGCTATAGGCTATATATCATCATCGAAACTTACGCGGGTGAATCCGCGGGGTGCAGCTAGTAATTTAATAAATGTTAATGTACACAATGGAAAAGAGACGAGAGAATGTATTGCACAAAGTCGGAAAGCAGAAAAAAGAAGTAATTTAATGATAGCCAATAATGAGTTATGATAATTATTCTTCCAGATCCAATTGACTCAAGCGCAGATGAACATGATAAGACTGCAGGTGCAGAACAATCCGAGTCAGCCGATCATCATCCAAGCCCAGCCGCAGCAGTCGCCGCAGATTATACAAGTAATTACTAGCTTACATTATCTATCGCAAATGGTATAATGATTGGTTGGAGGACCACCTATGGCATATTTTTGAGAAAATTGAAATAAAATATCCCTTCATGACTATTCATATAAGCATTCATATACAATAAGTAAACGAGCTCACACCAGCCATAGTACAAAAGGGTCACCTGCATTAGCATAATCTTTTATTTTGGGAGGACGAAAAATTTCGCTGTCAATGTATTCTATTTTACGATACTTAAGGGCATAATGCCCCATCCTCTATTATCAAAATGCACGCACCGTCAACGTCAACTTCGCTGACTTTGAGTAGCGTCAGATTCAAGTCAGTTTTGGTTCAATGCTTCTTATAATCATGGATTATAATTGTCTATAAACATGGCTGTATTGCCAAGGTCAGAATAAAAGTCAGAATGGCCGATTTTAAGTGTTCAAAAGAACACGCACACGCTTTCTACACTCATAGCCCCACACTAGGATTTTCTCCTGTGTCGTACGTGCCATGGACACACAAAGACGAATACACAAACATCCAGACCCAGAACAGAAACCTAAACTCATCATTCAGATTTCTGTCTGGCCGGGGATAGAACCCGGGACCCTCTGCGTGTCAGACCGGTATGGTGACCGCTCTGCCACGCGAATCGTTAAAGAAGTTGTGCACTTTGACCTGCAGTATGTATTGCTGGGTGCAGTTGTTAGATGGTAGACCATCAGTTTCATGCTTCAGGGGACATGTTAAGTTGTCGATTATAGTTCAGTAACAAAGCCAACAAAATTTTATCACTAATCCTTCACTTCTATATCTAGCAGCGTAATGTATGTGCTCAACTCCACTGGAGACTCGTTCCCAATAGTGGTAATTTTTTTATTAACCTATATAAGACTGGTTATCTGATGAAAAGTAGTGCCTGTCGCCCATCGACATTTGGCAACACCGACGGAGTCGTCAATGCATCGCCGGCTTTGAAGGAGTGCTATTTTCTGAAATGAAACATTTACTGCCATGGTGTGTTATGGATGCACGAACGATGCAGATGTTTTCGACGACCCACGTGACGAAGTGATCGCCACAGTCTGACACGCAGAAGATTGCGGATTCGATTCCCGCTACTCAGATATCTAAATGAAACATTTGTATTTTGATTCTGCATCTGGGTGTTTGTATATTCCTTAGTGTGTTCACGGCATCAACGATACATGTAAATATCTATCATAGGGCTATATACCTAATTTATTAATTTTGTTTCAGGTATCCTCCCAGGCACATCAGCCTCAACAAGTGTTCTTAGCGCAGGTCAGCCAAGATGACTCTTAGTGCAGTGCAAATATCGACAAGTGAACGGTGCAATCAAAACTATATAATGGTTAAGTGAATATTGTTGTGTTATTTAAATGTATGGTTTTATTAATATAAGGATTTATGGACTTTGTTTCGATTTTTAATTTGTGTGACTGTGAACAAATGGACATCCATAAGATGTTAAAGGCGATGGGTAGCAGTTTCTCTTGTCAAGTTATCCTGCTGTGATCACCAGTACAAAACCAAACGCTGACTAGTTGGGCAAAAATAGTGTTTTTTTTAGAAGTGATTACTTATGCGAGAGTAAACTGCTTCGTTACGTAACGCGTAACGGCACCAGTCTGTGTGGCTTCCCTTTCTTTCCCGCACACAACAGGCAGGCTCTTCCTCTCTCACTCTAACTCACAACACTAGCCGTCTTCGCATGTCTAGGTGTTTAGTGTGCGATAGGCAAACTTTCTCAAGTTAAACAAATTCAATATAAAATAATACAACTTCGATTAGTTTATATTGTTACTTCTGTAACGCACACTTTTTTTTTTCAAAATATGTTTATAATACAGTTGAAGTTTTATCATTTTTGACTAATCCTTTTAGTTACGAATTTCAACACCTACACCTACACACTTGAGAAGATCACCCTATATTGTCATTTGGAGGTAGTTTTTTTTTTGTAAAATCACTATCACCCATTTTTCATTATAACGTAATATAATTGAAAAGGATATAATCTGCTTATTTATTTAACGAACGAATATATACAATTTAAATTAATTATAATGTAGCACAAAAGAATAACAATTGAGTAATCAAGACGAATGACCGTGGTTTCATACAGGACATTTTTTACAAAAATATGTCATTGTTGCAAAATTATACCTATTAAGTGACGTTTGGGTCAAAATATATTCTTTTTAATGTATGAACAACTTACTTACTTAGTACTGTTTGAAAAACAAACATATAATACTTAAGTTGAGTGACAACTTTCCTTACTTATGTATACACGTATATAATATGCAATATAGGTATTTTAGTATTCAGTGGTACAATTAGGTAATTTCGTTTTACTCAAAGAGCATATGTGTTCCTTTTACTCTTTTACATATTGACGTAATAAAGCGAAGACACTGTAACCCACATCTATGTTACTATTTTTTAATATTTTGCCCATTCCGTTTTTTTTTTATAGTACGAAAGTAGCAAACGAGCATGCCGCCCACCTGATGGTAAGTGGCTACTGCCGCCCATGGACATCTGTAATCAACCCTAGGTAAGATCAAAGTCTCACCTAAGATTGGCCACAGATGCGTTGCTACCCNCTAAGATGGAATGCCTCGGAAAAGTATGTCTCCCTTACCACACCCTTCAGACCAGAACACAACAGCGCAAAACACTGCTGTTATCAGGCAGAAATAGGTGTGGCGGTGGTGTTTCCAGAGTCGAACCACAAAGAGCTCTACCACCTTCGTATAAGATAAACCTTGCGTGTAATTGTTTGACTCTGCGGTTTACAATTAATAGAAAGGACCACTTAAACATCTTAAATCCCGAAAGTTTTTCAGCGCTGGTTGACATTATTATCGTTATGTGGGTAACAGTGTGTACACTTTTACAATATAATAATTTGCAACGACTATATATCTCAGATGCAAGAGCGTTCAACGCTCTATTACTGACTAGTGATAGAAGAAACTCAGTCCTTTAAGTCTAATAAGAAGACTCGACTGACTTTAACAATACTCGACTCTAAAATTAATTAATACTCTGTTATTAATTTCAAACAAGAAAGTTGTAATGTAGGTTGAAATAAATTAATTTCAAGTAATTTTGATCCGAAGTCGAGAGTCGAGTATTCTCAATAGAACTTAGTCATCACATTACTGATTCATATGATCTAGTACGGCCTGCAGGTCTTCTCGTAGCAATGTGACCATCAGACGTTTTTGCTTACTATCTTCCCTCAGGAGTTCCTGAGATTGTTCTCTTAAGGCACACATAAATTCTTCGTCCATGCTTTGCGATCTGGAACATTATATATTTTTTCTATATTGTCCCACTGCTAGGTCTCCTCTCCATATATCCATATATTATATATATATAATTGCATGTACGGTGAAAGTAGTAGAAACTTTCAAACGCCCCACTAATTATTTCTACTACCTAATAACAATAGTATTAAACACTGCTGTATCCTCCCCCTCCCCCCTCCTTTCCTCTGGTATGACCGCACATACTTTAAAATAGTTTGTAAGTTTATTTAACTATAAAGTTAAAATTTCATTTTCCCAGCAATTGGGTTAATTTCAGATTCTATCTGGAGGTACC
>MOOZ01000052.1:473912-484088 GCA_002930495.1 Cecropterus lyciades | reverse complement strand
AGAAATCTAAACTCATCATTCAGACGTCTGTCTGGCCGGGGATCGAACCCGGGACCCACTGCGTGTCAGACCGGTATGGTGACCGCTCCACCACGTGGGTCGTCAAACAGTCGCATACAGATGTCCATGGGCGGTGATGACCACTTACCATCTGGTAGTGGAAATAATATTGTGAATTACCAAACGAAAAACCTTCATTTTGAATGTATCTTATGATATATAATGATTTTGAATATATCTTATGCCCCATTCTCTATATATCCCCCAGTACGAAACTTATTTGTTCATTTACCTTTTATCCAAATCAGAAAATTCTGAATCCATTATTTGGACCACCTTAGACATTATTTTAGAAGCGGTCTGTTTATACAGTTCCTTGCGCTTCTCTTTCAATTCCTTGAAATCTTTTTGTGCGTTTACAAACATATTTATAAACCTGGAATGAGAATAAAATTTATTTATACAAATGTTGTGAAGTCTGTCTTAATTGTTTATCTGTACTGATATATAAAAATGAGATGGCGTGTGACTGTTTGTTACTCAATCGCGCAAGAACGACTGGTCCGATTTACATGAAACTTTGCAAGGATGTAGCTTATTTACCTGGTCAACTTATAGGCTACTTTTGATATCGATATTTTACACTACTTAAAGATTGCGACTTTTTTAATGTCTTGTATCGAAGCACGAATAGGTACTTCGGGTAGTATAAATATAGAAGCGCCAGCATTAACATCAATAAAATCAACCCCAGATAATATCACTTACTTGAGATCGATAAAAGCGTGTTAAAAATAGGGCCAATTTATTAGTTTTTAATTTACCTTTTACTAGTGTTGTGATGTATCTCAACTAGTGTTGTATCTAATTTCTCCAACAAACTCTTTGTGTTTTCTCTGATCGTAAATTTTATACTATCTGCTGAAAAATATAATATTTTAGTACATCCTTTAAAATTATTTATTTATAGGATTTTTTCCCACCATTTATTGCCTAAAATTTATATATATTTTTACTCCCTAAAATATGACAAACAGACTCTTGTATTTGGATAAAAATAAGTTATGAATCTCCCAGTGATAGCAATTTTTTTACTATTTTTATTGCACAAGTAGCAGTCCACCTGATTGTATATGGCAACTGCAGTACACAGGCATCTGTAAGCAACTCCATACAGAACCGAGTCTCTATTTGAAATCAATCACAGATGCGCCACTACTCCCGAAGACTAAGGTCGTTATATGCAGTTAAATAAACGAATAGGTACCATCTCAATTCAATTTCATACATTGACTGTCGGTCGATGTAAGTTTTATTATGAAAATCAGGGATGTTATGGAGCTCCGTAACCGTAACCTATATAAACGGATATAAGAAATAAAAAAAAAAATCGTATCCGATATAGTTTCGATTAATTTCGGATATATTTCGAGACATTTTTATATTTATAAATAACACTTAAAATTGATTAGAGCTACCCAATTAATTTTATATAATATAAAATAATAATAACTGATATGATTTATGGTAATAGCATATAATATATAAATAAAACCAAATTATTACCTATTTGTATTTCACGTTTAAAATTCTTTAAAAATATTTCGGAGCCGGACATTAGTTTAGACGGTGAACGAAGTGCAGCACGAGTTGTGACAGATGACAGCACCGTCGCGATGACGTCAATCGACACTCGCATAACTTCGTGCTACAACGGAGCCTAGGACGCGGTACGCGTGAACGGCGCTCAGTTTCTATGCTGCCGTCGTGGAGAGCGGTACCTCCACTCTAAGAACTGTTATTCATTTCGTTTGCTCGCTGTGGTTTATATTGTGCTAAATTGTTAACGTACTGAAATTGTTTATAGAGTATTTTCTGTATCTCAAAGAGATACAGAAAATACTTGACTACCCTCGTAAACGCCCACGTAATGTCCGAAGAGGGACCTAATAATTATGATGATCCGACAGATATAATATCCGTAAACGAAACTATCCGAAACCATCGGATAATCCAAAATAATTACATACCCGTAACCGTATAGAATATTTATTTCTATATCGGTAACTGTATTCAGATCCAAAATTTCATATCCATAACATCCCTGATGATAATTAAAAGAACAACTTACCTGGGCTTGTACGTTCTTTTCTTTTAAACCACTCATCAACACTTCGCAAGCTGGGACATCTTTCAGAATCAGCATTTTCAATGAAATCTTCATTATTATTTAGCTCAAGTTTAGACCTTTTCGAAGATCTCAGTATAGGAGACGACTTCCTCTTCGAAGTACCTGAATCTCCAGAACTTGTTGAATCATACCTAAGCCTCTTGATAGACTCATTTGATTGTCTAGATTTATTACTTTTATGGCTGGTTGTATTATAAATATGTTTCGTTTCCGTCCTTTTAATTTGATTTTCAGTAATTAATATTCTTTTTATACGATTCAAGCAGCCTTCTTTTTCAGACTGAGGTGATTTTGGGGTGTCAATATTTTCAATATTAAAATCTTCAGACAGTCTTATTGGGGAAATCATTGTTTTCCTAGCACTTAGATTTGACGGAGTCTTAGTAGGCGTTTTATTTGATTCTTTAACTTTTTCGTCTTGAGTACTTGTTTCTTTGAGGGAAAAAGCTGATGGAATGATTTCATTTAGTTTCGTTATACTAGTGAATTCAGAACCAGATGCTTTTAAATCTGATGAAAGTCTTGTTAACACCACAACGGGAAACTTATCACTGTGACTACAACTTGAACGATTATCTGTTCTGTTAGTAACGCTAGCATCATTTTTAGACCTTAAATGACCACCGTTTGTTTCCTTACCACCTAAAAATCTCTTCGTAACGTCAGACCTAAGTTCATTAGATTCAAATAACTCGGTATTAAGTTTCATAAAGAAATCCTTAAGCGAGTTGCTATAATTCTCTTCTTCCACTAGCCGTGGTTCTATATCATTCTTAAGCAAAGTAGAATTAGGTGGGTTTTCATTAAAGTCCCCATGCCCAGTTATAGGCGAACTTTTGTTACCTTGCGTAACCATAGACTTGTCTGTATCTACGTGTACTGAAGAACACGTGAGCTGTATAATTTCTTGATCAGCACTCGCCCGTGACTTTGTACTACGTTCACGTTTTATTCTCGTTTGTAAGTTTTTAATACTCTTTTTCGTTTTATTTTCCTTAACACTCCTATCTTCCTTGCCATTTTTATCACTGGAAATATGCGGTGCATCTGTATTTTTGTTTAATTCCTCGGTAACGTTCAAATTTAGCACATCATTAATTGGTTCTATATCTGAGAGTAAGTTATGTGTTGTATTCACATCACTTTCTACTACTTTTTTTCCTTCATATATATCTTTGAATTTCTGTAACATATTCGATGAGTTTAGATCATTTAAATCCTCATCAGTTACAAGAACAGTTTCCACCACAAGTCCCGGCAAAGGACTGACAGTTCGTTCATTACTGACGTCCGAACCAGTCCTCCGAACAACATCTTTATTTCGTTTCAGAGAAAGCATATGTCTAGATTTTGGCTTTCCGGGATTTTCCTTTTTATTTGGAGTTTGTTCCTCTGATTTACCTTCGGTTATATATTCCATTTGGGGTGCATTTATTAATATAGGATCGAGTTCTTTTTCTGTATTTTTCTCTTCATCGTTTTGAACTTCAATTAATATAGATGTATTTAAAGGTTCGGGAGTCCCTTTCCTCATACGTTCATCTTCTAAATTAGATTTATATTCTATAATTTCAATAACAGGTTCTTTTTCGTTTTTGGTTAATTTACGCTTAGCTGTTGAATCCGGCTTACGTTTTAAATTTTGTTTTGTTGTTGGTTTGTTAGTTTCGTTATTTAAATTTCTGGTTGCTTTTGTGGCAGTGGTTTGTTTATTTGTTCTGCGCGCACGAGTTTTCTTTGGCTTTAAGCTGACTGCAGCTGTATTATTTTTTTCTAAACGCGTGTTAGAATCGATTTGTTTAACTTCCTCAACATCATTATCACTTGTATAGTTATAAACAGCCAAATTTTGATCAACGTTTTTATCAACAAGTTTGACTGGCTCACCGTTGTTTACATCTTTTAAACTATCAAAAATTTGATTCATTTTTTGTGTTCTCGGAGACGCTATTGAAGCCATATTTATTTTAGATCTTCTAGTTCGAGGTCTACGGACTCTCTTACGTTCTGTCTCTATTTCTTTATAACATGTAGCTGTTGTTTTAGACGCAGTTTCTGGTTTGGATTTTAATTCTAAATTAGTTTTAAATTCGGAATTAGTATTATCCTCCTCCGTGGACTCAGTTATGTGTACAATAGTATTTTTATGAGATTGTTCATTTTTCGGTGAGTATAGCTTGCGTTTTCTTCGTAATAAAGGTGATTCTGTTTCATTTACACTCTTCAGAGGACTTACAACATTGTTTCTTACTGAATCATCTAGTACACTTTCCTTTTCAATAATAGGGGACAAAATTGAAGGCGCTTGTTTATGGTCGACTTTTATATTAGGCTGTAAAATTTTCTTACAAGATAGTGACATTTTCTTACTATATTTCAGTTTAACTGCTTTATTGGTGTATTCTTTGGTAATAATTTCTTGGTTTTCATGACTTTTGGATGACTCTTTTACATTCTCCTGTTGTTTTATTTCAGTAGTAGAATCATTGATTATTTCTATAACTTTACCTTCCATTTCTAAATATTTTGTACATTTATCGAAATCGTGACAAACCTTATCTACCATTTCGTTAAGGCACTCAACAATATCTAACTCGACTACAAGTGGGTTCAAATCGATATCTTGCACGACACAATTATTTATCGAACGGCAATATTCAAAGTCTTCGCTGCATTCAGAACTGGTTTCGTTAATTTTCTTTGCTAGCGTTGGACTAATGATGAGTTCCCCGCTTTGATTTTCTGAAAAGTGTTTTGAAAAGAAATCTTCAACTACCTGAACATCATGATGTCCAACGCAATCAGTCACTTCTAAAGGTTCTGCAACTGATTTTGATTTATTTCTCTCAATAATACGTTTACTTCTTCTCTCACTAACGTAATTAATAGGTGTGTCGTCAATTTCGTTAGGTGATTCGTCTACGATCGCTGCTTTGCTTATATTTTCTTGGATTTTATTTGAAAACAGATTTTGAAACGGTTCTATATCCCTTTCCCTTGTATGTGTAAGATTATCTTCTTTGAAGACAGTATGTTGTTGGAAGATTTCAGAATTTATTTTATTATCTGTAGTATTAACGCCGCCGTCTTGCTTATCTGTATTGTACTGCAAGGCTTCTTGAACTAATAGCTCTACAATATTATCAGTATTACAAGGAACGCCTTTAGGCAAATTATTTATTGTGTCACTAATTACAGAATCATCATTAGAACCGATAGTCGCTACCAACAGGCAACTAATGGAATTTTCATCATTTTTCTCTTGGGAAAGTATTTTTGTTTCACTTTCTTGACTCTCTTCGCTAGTACTTTGTGAGGATCGTGTAATAGGTTTGCCAAATCTATTTGAACTAGCTCCACACGGTCTTAGCTTTACTGTGGTTGTTGATGAGCTTATTGTCCTATTCTCTTCAGTTTCACTGACCTCTGTTACATTCGACAACTGCGGTAATGCACATACACTTACAAGCTCTTTATCGTATGAAAATGGTGGCAAAGCTGCTAACTTTTCATGGAGCTGTAAAAAAAAATATTTAAACAAGTTATATGGTATATATATGGAATATATGGTATGAATCTTTTCCAAAATGGTGGGTTGCGATTCTACACCGGGCCACAAAACAAAATATTGGGTCACAACTTATTTGTATACAATCAACTATCAAAATTAACAAGAGATGTGTTGCTTATGTGATATCTGACAACTAACATAACCCCAGTATAATCATGATATATCAATGATACAACCATATTATTAAAAGAAAAATAATATAATTAAGACAATGATATTATCAAATTTACTTCATGCAATTCCATCTGTAAAACGAAAAAAGAGAATTCTGTTTGTCTACCAGAAGATTTGTTTTCGAATTATTTTTCAATGTAACTGAAATAGTTAAAAACTCCTGAGTCACATTGAATATACACATATGAATATAACCGGGCCGGGTCATAATGAAATTTGGAAAACATACACAACTCATTTACTACATTTTAATAACTATAGGTGCAATGCAGTGACACAGCATGTGCTAGCTACAAAAATAATATTTGTTTACATGTGCACAATGAGATTTGGTCACCCTGAGAAATATGCCAGACAAATATAATTTTTGAGTTAGTTAGTTAGTTAGTTTGTGTGAATAAGTTAAAAATTACTATAATTTATATTGCTATGGTATAAATATAATGCATCAGTTATTACTTATAAAATATATCTTAGAATACAGTAAGACCCATATTGATAATTAATTGTTATCTCCGTATGGTACAACATTTTGTAGTTCGGCTCCCACAGTACCGCCTCACACTATTTCCGTCTTATAATAGCAGTGTCAAGCACAGCTGTGTTCTGGTTTGCAGGGTGTGATAAGTCAAACATATTACCAGAGGCATTCCAACTGCCTTCAAGCGTAGCAATGTATCTATCGTCGTTCACAGGTAGGTTCTACTGTAATTCCAGTGTCAGTGGGCACTTACCATTTTTGCCTATTTTATAACATTGAAACAGGTATTTATGCCGCAGGGAACATGTAACAATATTAAAGATTCTTATTACATACCTGTGCAAGTGAAGATGTAGAAATTGTGGAGAGAGATTTCCGTGATTCATTCCTCTTACGGAATATAAGATAACCTTAAGAAGGAAACAACAGTATTTTATATAACAAACAGTCATTATGTATACAGACAGACATTATGTATACATGCAATACAGATTGTTCAAAGAAAATAAAGATCTCAATGTATTGGAAACAACTATATAAAACGAAAAACAACTGATATCTGTAGAACGTGTATGTGTGATTGAGCGTTTTTGTGAGCATGTGTGTAATTATTAACCTTCATCGACTATCGATATGGCTGTTGGCACCATTTTAGGAAAAGTCATGCATTAATCAGCTAGGGGGAATCGGAAGTTACCCACATTATTAAAACAATATAACGTTTAATAACTAATAATTACAAGTAAACAACAATCATTACGCATTTCTACTAAATCAATAAACAAAAAGCAAAAAATCAGAGCTGCAAAAAGCCACAACAATAGCTGATGTGTTTGAAAACTGACATTAGCCAATGAGTGTAAATCATTGGTTTCAAATAATAATTTCAAATATTAAGAATGGCTTCTATATATATAAAACAAAGTTAGGTTAGTCCACTCAACAAAGTCTAGACCAGGGGTTTGCAACCTGAGGCTCGCGAGCCACATGCAACTCTTTGTATTTAAAGCTGCGGCTCTTTAGTTCCACACGCAACTAATAAAGTCAGCATAAATATGCTTTATATTGTTGACAAGAAAAAATTTGTTGCTCTTCAAAAATTTTAAAATTTTGTAATTGTAATTTTTAGCACTTCCGACTCAAAAGGTTGCGGACTCCAAGTCTAGACCAGTTTTCAACATAATGATTAACGATCAATATAATATCCATGGCTACAGATGGAGTATTCAAGACCACTATTCATAACTGAAGCCACACTGCACAGTTTCTATTATGAGCTGGCACAAAACTGTTTTTAGTTTGGACATATTGCCCACAGACTCGAAGAACACATTACTTCATTGTTAAGTTAACACATTTATTGATCCAAGTCATTCGACACAGCTTGTAAATTATAGATGATTCGATTGAAACATCTAGTAAACGAAATAAATGCTACATTTTAAGCTAACTAATAAATTTTTGTAAAATATGATGCTACATCAATGTATTGATAATATTATCATAACAATTTTATGGGTAGGTACAAGATAATGGTATATTTTAAAGATAAGACATATAAGTCATCATCCATACATAAAATAGAAATGAATGTCACATATGTATGTACATTACATATATGTGCAAAAGGAGGTTGTCTGACAGTCTGCAAATAAGTAATAATAAAAATTTTGTTGATTTTTATAATTTATCATTCTGTCTCTATGTTTAAAATAGTACCTAACCAAATTTATTGAATCAAATTTAAAGGCCTTTATTTATTTGACGACCAGCTTGGCAAAGCGGTTACCATATCGGTCTGACACGCGGGTCCCGGGTTCGATCCCCGGTCAGACAGAAATCTGAGTGATGAGTTTAGATTTCTGTTCTGGGTCTGGCTATTTGTGTATTAGTCTTTATGTGTCCATGACACCCACAACACAGGAGAAAATCCTAATGTGGGTCTATGAGTGTAGAAAGCGTGTGTATTGAACATATGTTGGGATATCAAAAAAATTCATCAACTCCATGAAAAGTTATAGCAAATTAAAGTTTGTCACATTTATTTACACACAGATGAAACCGCGGCGCAGAACAAATATTAATATAATTGAAAATTATTATTAAATTCTTAACATTCATTATATATGTACTTACTTGTCAGACTATATTTTTTACATATGAAACGAACATCACAAGAAACTGGCCCGTAAACATTTCAAAACACATTTGTTATTTGCCGTCTGTTTTTAATCAAAATAACCTTCAAGCTTCATTGAAATCAGAAGTCAAATTTCAGTTATGTCACCAGTGTCAATGTCAGTTTGTTTTAGACTTTTATTCTTTGAGTGTTGCCAAAATTGGAAACGAAAATAAACATAATAATTTCACTGTACGTAATGGTATTACGTATAATAAAGGAGATGGGTTCATAAGGGCAGTTTTCCGCCCATCCACCAAAAAAATTATATCCGACTATTATTCACATAAAGATTTGCATTTTATCCTATTTTGGCAGTATTTTTTTTTAATTTGCTACATTATTTATGGCGTAAAGCTGATTTGAAAATACTAACTAATACTAAGACATTAAAGCAGAAAAGACAAAAATCACAACGTTTTTATTCGAGTATATGATGGCGACCCATCAACCCTTTATGTACCAATATTTAATAAAATCTTCATATAGTCGACTCATTTAACATCTAGTAGCAGACATGGACATCGCCTAGAGGATACAAGCGGGGCAACTAACGCCCCACCCTTCTCCCCCTCCCTAATAATAAAAAAACATCTGTGCAATTTACACGTGGTAGAAGTGAAACCTTCAAAAATATAATTATAATATTGATTATAATTCATAGTTTATATAATTAAATTATCTTCTAGAAAATATTACACGGCAACCACGAACGTAAGAAACACTGTATAATGCTTCCTATCTCATTTTCACCCATGTGGCTGTCTCTTTTTACCGTAGCTTTTTTTGTTTCATCGACTTTCAAATCACTTTAAAATTCAAATTCACTTCAAAAAATCAAAACGCTCCAAATATTACTTGCCCCCCTCACTGCCTCCGAATAACATCTATAACCAACTCCATTTAGAAAAAAAGTTTTAAAGTAGTTGATCTAAGATGCGTTGCACTCTTAAGGTCGCCTCAGACGGCAATCAGACGGCATCCACAGACTTCCTCCAGAATAAAAAAAAAAATAGATTCCTTAAATATTTAACAACAAAATACTAAATTATACTATATATTTATTACTAAAATATGTACCTGAATGTTTACGCCTAGGCACTTCTGCTGGCATGGAAAATCTCACGTTATCATCCTAAGTTAATGAAAAAAAATTACATTATTATACCATAAATACATAACCACCCATACATACAAAGTAATGAAATTAGACTGTCTTATATTATTTATTTTGTTGTTATTTCGTGATTAAAAAATACCTATATTAAAAAATAATATATTTCTACCGATGAATTTTATAGAAATGTGACGTAGGGCCCTTGTCACTGCCAACGTTGCCAGTTGGAGCCGAATGGTTTAGTACGTGGCGATGGTAAGAGGCCCGATGGATTAACTCACTGGAAGAATGGGAGGTGTTTTGTGTGGGACGCTACTTGCGTTGACACACTGACACCTTCTCATATTAATATCTCTTCCAGGGCAGCCGGAGTCGTGGCGCCCGATGCTGAAATTCGCAAGTGCCAGAAGTATGGAGACTTAATTAATGATTACATATTTCTGGCATTTGGCGTTGAAACTAT
>MOOZ01000052.1:447074-469795 GCA_002930495.1 Cecropterus lyciades | reverse complement strand
GGGGGGGGGGGTGGCTTTGGTCCCCGTTGCCGGGTTCCTCAACCTTCGTCTTTCACTAGAGGGAGGGACGGTGCGGAGCCAGCTATTGCCGGAGTCCTGACCATCCGCCTCTGGTTAAATAGGGATTGCGGCTGACCCAAGAGCACCTCCCGTGAGGTACAAGTTAGCATTACATTTGCCGCCCCTCAGATCTGCCGCCCTAGCTCCAGCCTACTCAGTCTGTTGGTAAATTCAATGTGATATTTTGACATCAACAATTTTTGTCGATATTTCGATCCAGTTGCTCTTATGTTTGATAATTATTAAATTTTAATTTAATTTTATATACATAAATATAACTTACTTATCAAGTTCCACGTTACACGTATTTTCCTCACTTATGACCATGACGTCACAGTTTTGTTTGACTCCCAATTCTTCGAGGAATTTTGGTTCGAGCAATACTGAGATGCACTTCGTTGACGAGTTTACATCCAACCAGAAATCAATGGCCTGTAATAAAAAAAAAACATCATGGAACTCGTGTCATCGTCATCGAACGCTCTCCATCTATATGTATCGATCAAGACGATATTGTTTTCATCGTGGTTTTATTGAGTATCTCACATCAGTTATGGAGGAAAAAGTTACAAATAAAAGACAAGAAATACTATTTGAGGAGGAATCTGCGCGGTTTTTTATATAATTTATAAAAATTCTCATACAATGACATTTTTTTTTTAAATGTATAGATGCAATTTTATTTATCTGTGACCGTCCGCTCTCCCCTTCTACCCCACCCCTTTCCCATACCTGGCTATACCTGTCCTCATGACTGTCTTTTAAAAAAATGATTCAAAGCCCATATGACTTGGCTCTAATCACTTTCGTGCGTCGGATGGTACCTTTGGGCACTTTGGTGATACATCAACAGGTTGAGGAGCATCGGAATACTCACTAAAGAGGATCATCAGATCCTGCGTGTTCTAGACGGATCCTACGACCCTCCGAACGTTTAAGGGCACATACTTACAATAGAAACGCCGCTGCCAATGGCGAACTTCCTACAAATCACCGACGTCACTAGGTCGGTTGACTTGTTACGAGCGTTCAAAAAGTCCCGTGCGTCCTATAGACACAAAATATTCTAAGGTTAACTGGTTTACTTGTTTTAATCATCGGGAAGTCGGGAAATCATCCTACGAGCTCTTTCGTGCGACGTCTTTGGTTTTGGTTGAGATTGGTAGTTTTAATATCTTTATTTCTCATCAAGAATTCACAATTCACTTACTTACTGAGAAAAGTTGTTGAGCAAATTTGACGTTACGTTATCGGAGAAAAATCTCTTGCGTCATTTATACTAATGTATAAAAACGAGATAGCGTGTATGTCTGTTTGTTACTCAATCGCGAAAGAAACACGATTTACATGAAACTTTGCATGGATGTAGCTTATTTACTCGGTCAACTTATAGGCTACTTTTCATTTCGATATTTTGCACTATTTAAACATGGCGACTATTTTTATGTCCCGTAGCGAAGCACGGGTAGGTACGTCAGCTAGTCGATAACAAAGCACACGTTCGGATTAACTTTAAAAAAAAAATTGCCTTCGCGCTTGGCAGATGTCAAACGTCGAGTACGTACTAGTAATATGCATAAAAGACATGATTACGACAGGAACTAAACGTATAGCATAATGAAAATAACGCCATCTGCGAACACCTCGCACTAAGTCAAACTATCAACGCAACCCGCTTAGTTATTTTCGATACTTAATAGTTCCGACAATGTTTATACATTGTACAGATAGCGCTACATAATATACGGCGTGGCGATCGCCACGCGAACAATTAGGTAAACGTACTCCTATAGATGTTTCACATGAAAAAACATACCCTCATAAAATTCTGCCAGGGCCGTTCAAGGAATATCCTCACAGCATCTTCGCTGCAGAGTTTCGGTGGAAACCACTTGGCAGCAGCAGCTTGTCGTACGGTGGTATCGTGCCGTGGCAGCAGCCAACGGAGCAAGGTCTCCAGGATGCTGTACTGGAGCCGCAGGTCACCAGCCTCGGATAAAATTATCGACAACTTCACGCTGAAAGTTTGAAACCGTGTAAAATTATTTTAGATAACTGGACCCATTTAGTTTTTACGGACTTTCGGTGTTTGGATAGTAGTTTATGAAAATAGGACATGGTAGATGGCGCTGCGATAACTTCACGTTGAAATGTGAAACTGTATAAAATTCTTGTACATAAATGCTGGTCTTATTTTGATGTTTTTTTTTACTTTTGTTCTTTGGATGGTTCCTTATTAAGATGGCGTTTTTGAGGTCAAAACTTTTTACAATTTTCCAATCAATTTCTAGTAGTTTCTATTTGTTTTTCTTTTTTATTAATTTTATTTTCCACATAAACAGTTCTCAATAATTGTAACTTAATACAACACTTACATTTTTTATTTTAATACAATAATAGTTAACGAGCGTGTCGTGGACCTGATGGTGGGTTCCCCCTCCCATGACTACCTATAATCACCCTCAGTTTGAATTGGAGTAATAACTATAAACATAAATTAGTCTTTTTTATATAGTATGGAAGTAGCAAACGATCATGCAGCCCACCTGATGGTAAGTGGCTACTGCCGCCCATGGACATCTGCAATCAACCCTAGGTAAGATCAAAGTCTCACTTTAATACTTGAGCAAACCCAGCAGAGCAGTCATGATGACTACGTGTCATCATGACAATACAAACTTACAAATATTTCTGAAAATTATCCTTAAAGGCAAATCTGACGTTTCGACTGGACTCCGCTGAGAATAAATTGAACGTTTGTATTATTTCCAGTCTTTGCATTGGTTCTGGGACACTGTGTGTCGCCAAGTCGAGAATACAGTCTCCGGTCTCTTCGATCAGAATTTTGTTTATTGATGAGTCCTTTGTACGTATTTCCTGTGGAAAAACATACTTATATAAACGTAAACATAAACATAAACGCTTTCTACACTCATAGTCCCACAGTAGGATTTTCTCCTGAGTCGTGGGTGCCATGGACACACAAAGACGAATACACAAACACCCAGATCCAGATCAGAGATCTAAACTCATCATTCAGATGTCTGTCTAGCCGGGGATCGAACCCGGGACCCACTGCGTGTCAGACCGGTATGGTAACCTCTCCGCCACGCGGGTCGTCAAAATTTATATGTAAATTTCTTTTTTATATTGTCGAAGTAGCGCAGAAACGTGCGGTGCATCTGCAGAGTGGCCGCTGCCGTCCATGGACTGTAATCAACTCCAGATAATTTCACGATATGCGGTTTTCTAATTTCTTTTTTCCGATATTTCGACCCAGTTACATGGATCGTGGTCACGGCGAATAAGTCTAAAATCATATACAACCCTAGACAAGACTAGTCTTTTTTGAGGTTGACCACAGACTCGTTGTTACCTCTGTGGACTAAATGGAACTTCTCGGATAAGTATGTCTCCCTTACCACACCCTTGATTTAGACCACGGCAACGCTTGATACTGTTGCTATGAGGCAAAAACATATGTAGTGATGCTGTCCGAGGAGTCGAAACACCAAGGTTAGACCGTGGGTTCCGGGTTCGATCCCCGGCCAGAGACATGTGAATGATGAGTTTGGATGCTTGTTGTGGGTCTGAGAGTATTCGTCTATGTGTGTGCCCATGGCACCCACGACGCCGGAGAAAATTCTAGCCTGGGGCTATAAATGTAGAAAGCGGTTTTTTATAACTTAAGGCATCGCGCGCTTAAAAAATTAATATGCATACTTGAAGTTATGAAGTTAGTTATTTTAATCAAATGTAACTTAAATAATAACAATATATTATTATTAACATTATATTATTGCAATAATTTTATATACTCTATATAACTGTAACATAACAAAATGTGAAAGACATTGTAATAATGCACACTCCTTAGAAATAAGTAGGTAACAAATAATCCAAATTATATGTTACGCGAAGATTTGTACAATTACATTTCTACCATACTACGTAGTGCTTAAGGCACAGTTGATATATCATTGATCAAACTTTACCTTAATAAATTTAAGAATAAGCTTCATAAATATCCACCATTGCGTATTATGTATTATTAAATGTTTTCGTATTGCTTCTAGCCAGTACTGCAGTAAACAAACTAGCTCTTTACCCAGCAGACTCCATGTTTTCGAAGGCGGCGAACGCAACATGTATTCAAATATTTTAGTCGCCGCGCCATTTTCTTCACATTTATTAAAATACTATAAAAATAGGGTTTATTTATTTTTTTGTTATGTATTTATCTATAACAACATACAATTCATATTTTTAAAATGAAAGCTTACTTCGATTTCGATTGATCGAATATTCTTCAAAGAAAGCACTGTCGACATATTGAATGGAATTTTTAAATCATGACCTTTATTTTCAACATCACGAGTAAAATGTATATACTCATATATATCCTCAACAGTTTTTAAGCACTTATAAAGCTCCATTTTTCTTTATTTATACACAATTTGAATCAACGCGCAATACTGCGCATTTCAAAAAGACGCTTCTTTTCCCGCGATTAAAAACAGATTAGTAATAATTGCCAGTACTTAAATTATACCTATTAATGACCATTGACAAGATATAACAGATAAATTACAACATAGTAGGTACTCATGTTAAGATTGTTGAATATTTAATTAATAACAAGGGAATAATAAAAAAACATATAAACCCATTATAGTGGAGTCTTTTAAAATTTTATATACGTTATGCAGATATTGTTCTGAAAACAATATCTGCATAACGTTTTAAAAAACTTAAGAAGTGTTTTTTTAAATATTTTTTGTCTTCTTGTTTGGAAAGGCTTATGGGGGTACTAACAAATTATCAGTTACAATATCTTTTCTTACACTGCCACCGGATCAGAAGATGACCTCAACTGCAAAGATCTTGCAAAAACTCAGCGGGTATTTTTCCTTTTTCTTTTAATTATTTAATACCACAAAATGTTTCAGATGGCTTACTTTATGACAGTATTTACGATTTCCATAAAATAATCTGTTCCCGTTTGCCTTACCTTCTTGCCTATGCGATTATGTAACACAGCGATATAACTGCAGACATATTCCTTTGTTCTTTTTTCATGTTCATGGAATAGATGACACATAGTGGGACAGCTGAATATCACATTTTACTGTAATGTTTGAAATTAAATTGTGATATTTGAAATATAAAAATCTTCTTTTACCATTTACACAATGATAAAAGAAGATTTTTATAAATTGTTTTTATTATATTGTAGAGTAAATTATGCGTTTCATACTTCATCTGATATTAAAATAAATTTAGTACTCTTATAGTATTTTTAGTATTCCGGTAATATAATAGGCTATCTTTAAGGGTTTTTAATTTAATAATAATAATAGATTCTATATATAAAATTCGTAGTAGGGCTTTAACCTAATATTGTGGTGTTGCTCGATTAATATGAATAGAACTGTAAATTAATTTAGTATAAACTGGAAAACCTTTAGATTGTTTACCAAAGTTAAAGTCATAAATTTAATTATAGTTTAAAACAATTTTGAATCCAAACTTGGTTTTAATTTTAACAACAATGTAAATGTAATGTATACAGCATAATTAAAATTATAAAAATTTAAAGCTTTTAACTTTACAGAGACATTACTATTACATATTTTATTTTACAAAGTACATTGTAGTTTTTGTAATGCATTGCAGTCATACACCATTACAAATATTTACGGATTTCTTAAGTTACTCTGGCAACATTTCTTTTGTTCACATTCGCATTTTGCAGTTTCGCAAAATCGCAGTCGCAGAAATGACGGGCGGGGAATGGTTCAGTCGGTCGCGTCGAACGGTTGTCTTGCGTTTGTGATAACAAGAAATATTCGAATAAAAAACGAACCAAAACGTTTAGCGGTAAAAATGTTACGATAACGTACAGTGAATCATTTTAGTGAGATATGTTATAATTTTTTACCTGCTTTCTGCCTGTCAGTTCAGTGTTATGATCGCGTCATAGCGCACGGCTTTAGACACTCGAAACCAGTCGATATTATGTGGCCCGAACGAGAGATCTACACAGAAATATTACAATTATGATGCCTATGGTGTACACTGTGTACGGTTTCGCTATATTCTTTATAATCGCGTGGGTGTGTCTGTGGTTAATTCACATCATGGCTCTGTCATATTCTAAGTGGAAGTTACACCGGACCGTGGACCGGTCGCCGCCGGAGCAGCCGTACCTCGGAGTGTCAATCGTGAAGCCGCTCACCGGCGTCGACCCGAACCTTTTCTCAAACTTGGAGACGTTTTTTACGCTCGACTATCCGACTTACGAGCTACTGTTCTGTGTGGAAAGCGAGCACGACCCGGCGGTGATGCTGGTGAACAGTCTTCTGCACAAGTATCCTCACATCGAGGCGCGGCTGTTCGTCGGCGGAATGTGCGTGGGCGTCAACCCGAAGATCAACAATATGCAGCCGGCGTACCTGGCGGCGAAGCACCCGCTCATCCTGGTGAGCGACGCTGGCATCCGCATGCGCGACGACACCCTACTGGACATGGTGCAGCACATGCGGGAGGACGTGGCCATAGTGCACCAGATGCCGTTCGCGTGCGACGCGGACGGTTTCGCGGCGGTGTACGAGAAGGTATACTTCGGCACGGCGCAGGCGCGATTGTACCTTGGCGCTGACTTCCTGGGCATCAACTGTCACGTCGGCATGTCGTCGCTGGTGCGGAGGTGTGCGCTGGAGGAGGCGGGCGGGCTGGCCGCATTCGGGGAGTACCTGGCGGAGGACTACTTCATCGCGAAAGCGGTGTTGTCCCGTGGCTGGCGAATGCGGGTGGCATCGCTGCCGGCGTTGCAGAACTCCGGGACGCGGTCGGTGGGCGCGCTGCAGGCGAGGCTGCGGCGTTGGGCGCGACTGCGCATCGCCATGGTGCCCACGACGGCGCTCCTGGAGCCCCTCAGTGAGTGTATGCCCCTCGGCGCTGGCGCGGCGTGGGCGGCCGGCCAGCTGTTCGGCGCGGAACCGCTCCCCTTCTTCCTGGTGCACGTGTTAGTGTGGTTTCTCTCAGACTGGTTGATGCTCCGCTCGGTGCAGAACGGCTCGCCGCCGTTCACGAAGGTGGAGTTCCTGGTGGCGTGGGTCTGGAGCGAGTGTTGCGCTCCGTTCGTGCTGGCGGCGGCGCTGCTCTGCCCGGAGATCTCGTGGCGGACTCGCAGCTACCGGCTGGACTGGGGCGGCCGCGCCCACGAGCTCAAACCGAAGCTCAAGTTCTGAGCCCCGCCCCCTCCGTTTTTCGAAAGCTTTAATTTGGTGTACGTAGTTTATGTTATGTTGTGAATTATGCTCGTGAAAACCTTTCAACGCTGCCGAATCAGATGCGTGTTTACAATTATTATATTAGTATAAGTTTTTATTTTAATTGCTATTTATAGTTTTGAAATGAGATGGATACTTGTTATTCTTGTTTTAGAGAGTTTTGTATGTTTATAGATTAATGGAGATATGTCGTATGTTGTATAATTTTGTGGTATTGCAATCACAGAAGTGATTTGCTGTGTTAATTTAAATTTTCTGTTTTAAAGTACATAAATTATTCAACTAAGACACATTGATATCAGGAAGTCTTTGCATAATAGTGATTCATTTTATTTACTGGCATCTTTTATTGAACTTTATCAGTATTTACAGCGTGATTCATTTGTTTACGGGAAATTTCAATGAAAAGATAGTGTATTACTGAAATTTATTGACATTTAAACAAAGCGAATGGTCTTGAATGTTATGTAAATAGTAACCAATTTGACTTCTAATATAAACATGTGAAGAATTTATATATCAGACTAATAGATCTTATGAATGGACATAGAGTGATATGGGTTATCACTTTGGAATCCATGTGTTGAGTCACTATCAGATTTTTTAGTTATTAGTCATTTGTTTTGACATCCTGAAATTAAAACAATTTATGGAAATTTTTGTCACTTTCCTGTCTTTATAATGGTAATTGTCGTGATGACCCACATGGTGGAGTGGTCACTATACCAGTCTGACACGCAGTGGGTCCCGGGTTCGATCCCCAGCTAGGCAGACATCTGAATGTGTATTCGTCCTAGTGAGGGGCTATGAGTGCAGGAAGCGTTTATGTTATGTTATTCTTCTATACAATTGTGTGAAATCTATCAATCTGTATTTGTCTCGTGTGGTAGGAGGCTGTGGCACTGAATTCCATTGACAACCAATTTGCAGCATTTTCCATTATAGGTTGACCTAAACAGCGTTCCAAATACAACAATACTTAAATAGGTCCTTCTTTGTTGAATCTTCCAATGTTGAGGATCATGATTGAAGTCTTCACCAGCTTTTATGATCTTGTGCCTGTCTGGCTGTAAGTTTAGTGAATGCAGACTGGAAGACATCTAAAACATTAATTTATTTTAAATTTTTTCAACACATATACTCTTAAACTCTTCATCTACTCGATATGTATTTTTTTTTTGGATTTCCTTTGTGTACCTGTTTTTGGGTGTTTATGGCCTGTGACGAAAATAAGTGTAGAAAGCATTATTATTATAGAAGACAATGTTTTTATTATAAGTCTTTTTGGTTACTTCTACATGGAAAGTCAAATTTCATATTTTATTACAATAAGGTGCATAATAACTAGTGACCGACCGAAACTGATTTTTCAGTTACAACCAAAACGGTTCGGCCGAAACCGTTTTCTTTAAGAATTATTATAATATACGTATTTCCTTGGATTTTCTAGATTTACACGCTTGTAGGCATTTGGATAAGTTACCTCTATTATTTTATGTTTTTGATTCAATGGGGGTATATATATTAAAATAAAAGTCTAAGTAAGAAGGTTGTCGGCGTATCGAAGGTCAAATTGACATTAGACGCCCGCGATGCAATCGCCTGAATGGAACCCGAGAGTTCTCGAACGTGTTTCGGCCGAAACTTGGCCGAACCCGATATCAGTACTTTGGTCGGTCACTAATAATAATGTGTAGACGAATAAGTACATGTGAGCCATACAGTGGCGGATTTACCAGCAGTCTGAGTAGGGTTGAGTCTAGGGCGGCAATTTTAAGGTGGGCAAATATAATACTATCTTGTTTTGTTTGTTCAATTTTTAAAATTATTTAAATGTTGACGTTACGGGACGGAAAAACTGATTTTGGCGAACTTTCTTTTTTTCGCTGGCTTAAATTCTTGAATGGGTCTCTCCACTGAATAGCCTACTGGCGGCAAATGGGAATCCGTCACTGGAGCCATAAGTCTGGCATAATATTTATTTTAGTGAATGTGATTGTATAAATTGAACTCGGAGAACATTAAATTATATATTGTTTTATAACTACTTAAATCACAAATAAGTTATTTATCCTCAAGGTGACTGTTGTGAAATTCTAAAAAAAAAAACAGGGTCATACTGTAAAATACCATAGCTCAATCATCTTTGTATTTCATAAGGTGATTTGATAACAATAATTTCTATGAAAATTTAATATGTATACTAAATAGATAAGTTTCATTTTACTTTGATTTTATACTCAAATGGGATAAAATATTTGCCAACTGATCTTATTTATTTCTAATTGAAGCAATAATATTTTACACACATGTTTATTTCATTAAATAATATTTGTATAATCTATACTAATATATAAAAGTGATGGTGTATGTCTGTGTATGTTTGTTACTCAGTCACGCAAGAACCACTGGCCCGATTTGCATGAAACTTTGCATGGATGTAGCTTATTTACCTGGTCAACTTATAGTCAACTACTTATTTCGATATTTTGCACTATATAAACATGGCGACTATTTTTATGTCCCGTAACTAAGAGTACTACTTTCAGCTAGTGTATAATACATCTTAGGCAGCTTTAAGTTCCTGCTATCTGCATATAAATACATATTTGAATATATACAAGGATATAAGACACTCCATATAGAACAGCGACTCTCTTTGAAGTCAATCACAGTTGCGTTGCTACTCCCGAGGACTGAGATGATCGCCTCATATGAAAGTGTATGAAAGTTTAGTATCCACACTGAACATTAATAAAGCATGAATAAAAGTGACGTAATACTACGTCATAATAATACTAATAAATTGGAATTGTGGAAATGATACAATTTTGTTCGCATTTTCGTGAGTAACATTTTTTTTTCTTTTCTAGTATGTAATTGTAAATAGTTATATGGCATAATTGGCTAGTCGATAGATTACGTTATTCGGTATAGTTTCAAGTATTTACATCAATTTGCCGAAATTTTATATTTGTTCTTCTTTTTTGTTCTCATTGTTCGATATATAGAATTGAGGCTACTTTTTCATAAAGTTAGTATGACGTGAACATCCATTATTGTTACATATTTAAAATATACATATAAAACAAACTTTATTTGCTTTGCTCATTACTTTATGTTGCATGAAAAAACATAATGATCTCCTTTCGTAATTGTGAGTGGAAATTTGGCATTTAAAGTTTATAAACAAACATATAATATATAATATAAACAAAATTATTTGACTTATTGAATAATTCGTAACTAAATAATATTTATTTATAGTTGAAGCTTTATTTTTTTATAATACTGTATATTTAATGCGAAATTATATAGGAGTTATTATTTTTATAAACAAATGTATATATTTTTTTGTTGAAGGATATTTTTTTAATTTGGTTTCAGTAAATTTGCGTTTATGACTTTATTTTATTAAGAATTTATTGTTATCAAGTCACCGATTCCCAAAATATATATGTCTAGATGGAGAGTGTGGTTAATAAATTAAACCGGTAACTTTTCCCGCCATTAGAGCAAGCTGTCAGCACACATGTCGTTGTTTTGCATGAATAATAACACAACACAAAAACGCTCATTTTGCAGGAAAGCCAGTTAAAAATTAAACGATATGATAAGCACTAAGTTTTCAATTCTGAAACAATATAATAAGGATAAAACTATATCTTTAATATATAATTGATGAATTTTGAATTATGCTGTTATTCGTGCAAAGCGATATATAATAAATAAATTGTTTTTAAACGCTTTATCTAGACACATATACTATATATGTCAATTCTTTTAATACTGTTCGTGTTTTTGTACCTTTGGACTGTGTGAGGCGTCGTTTATGGGGGTGAATTAATAGTGAAGTACCATTCAGGTCTGAAATGGGACCAAAAAAGGTTGGAAAAGTTATTTTGTAAATTAGGGTTTATGCAGTATAAAAAATTTTGGGAATCCTTTACTTTTTGGTTCTTACCAAAGTGTCGAGAGTCAAGACTGGTTTTTATATAGTAGAGTCCAAAGGTACATAACTTGGAGTGTGAATAAGCATGAACAGACGAATTTTGCGCCCGTTGCCCATAACACGGTCGCACGACCAAGGTCACGTTAGTCGACGTCCTCGTACAGCCTAAAAAGATAATTAAGTTATTATCTATGATCTGGTCGTACTTTTAAGTTGGCGTCACTGGCTTTGCCGCTAATCTATGAGATTATATAAGTTATGCTAATTTATGGATTTTGTTTCTGCGCTAAAAATAATCCAAAATATATTGCTGCAAAAAAGAAAACTGGCATAATGGCGAACCGGTTATCGTCTAAGCAACTGTTTATTAATGCCATTTTTTTGTGAAGATAAACGAAAAAAATATATTCAAAATAAAAATATCGTTCCAAATTGACTTTATTATAAATTTAATTTAATGTTTTAATGATTATACATAACTAACTAACAACCGTAAGAATGGGTGCTAAGCAACAACCAAATTAAAGGAGGTAGAATCCATTTTGGTTTGATTCTGAAGGCTCCACCGCCACACCTATTTCTGCCTTATAACAGCAGTTTTAAAATGCTGTGTTCTGGTCTGAAAGGTGTGGCTAGAGGAACATACTTATCCCAGGCATTTAATCTTCGGGAGTAGCAAAGCGTCTGTGACCAACCTGGTCAATTTTTTGGGGTTACAGATGTCCATGGACGGCAGTGATCACTTACCATCAGTTGAACTGTATGCGCGGTTGCTTCTATGTTCGAAGATGTTTCGTGAATTAAGAACCGACATCTACCTAATTTATATTAGGGCCTTATATACTTATACCCTTGTAAGTATATAAGGGTGATTTTTTGAACTGGAAGTAATGGTTAAATGAAATATAAGGAATAATTAATGCTGAATTCTATAATGGTTTATAAAGGGCTATTTTGATTGAAACTAAATCTGCATGATAACATTTAATAAAAATCGATTTTGGTAGCCGTGAAATCGAAACTAGTTTGAGTTGGAAAGTAACATCTTGTATTTTTTTACAATATGGCGTAGCAAATGAGATTACTGATAATATTTCATGTGTCCCTTAATTTACCTAGCACCATGTATAGTTCGCTATTTATCATTTACCAAGACTTGATCTTTACAAGGGAAACCATCTGTTGATGCAATAATATTTATCCTAGACATTCCAACTTAGGCCTCAAGGATAGCAACGCATCTGTGGCCAGCCTCAGGTAAGACTATGATTGACTGATTTATCCTTTAACCGCCCGACTCTCGATCACTTGTCGTGCCTAGCGCCCGGTGTAGTGGATCGAAAAATAAATACCTACATCAAAGAGGGATGAGGAGAGATGTGCAACACTTAACTTTTCAAGGCCGATATTTCGTTCATCGATACCGTAATAATGATATTTACGTGAGTAATTAACTAACATCTTGGTAAATACTACTTACCCTACAAAATTATAAAATATTTTAAGGCGGGTAATCTAGTATAACAAGATTTGAAAGATTTTTATTTTTACCCTATCACAATTAAATCAATCCAAACATAAACTTCGCCAGTCTTTTTACTCAATAAAAAGTGATAAGTTAATACGTAAATACATCTTTATCCCAGCAACGACAACAGATAACAACAAACATACTAATAAAAAAATCGCATAACTCTTAAGTGTATGTTATAATAAATTTTAATTCCAATATTTATCCATACCAGCATATAAAACTACTAGCTGCCCCCGGATTCACCCGCGTAAGTTTCAACGATGATATATATAATATAGCCTTCTTGATAAATGGGCTATCTAACACCGAAATAATTTTTCAAATCGGACCAGTAGTTCCTGAGATTAGCGCGTTCAAACAAACAAACTCTTCAGCTTTATAATATTAGTATAGATATGTATAAACACAACATTGATGGAAAATTCTAGATTCTATTCAAAATAGAAAATTTTGATTTATATTTATATTTGTATCTATAAATCTTTCTATTTGCCCCATCCCTCATGTCGCATTTTGGTTACATGGGCGTTGCACATCAATACACTTTTCTTAAAATTAAGTTCGTAATTTATCTAACTTTGGATATTATTTTTATGTTTTCTAATTTAAAGACTAAAGTGTTTTAAACTGTTTATGATTTCTTAATTAACTAATTACCTATTTAAAAAATCTTTCCAATATAATACAGTGTATATAAACAAAAAAGCAAATTAAACGACCTGTGGTATTTGGTGCATATATGCGACTCGGGCGGAAGGCCCGAAAATGATTGTCCCGTAAATGCGACATAAGCGGTTAAAGGGTTAATCAGCTGTGGTCATCCATTATAAGCATTTTTGTTTTATGATTAATAAATAAATAAATTACTTCCCGTGAATAGCGATGGCTTATCTCTAGGTATATAAAATTTAAAAGAAGTATACTCTTTCTCAGTTTTACTATTACCTACTCTCTTAGGCAGTATATTACACACTGATAAACCAATAATACATTATGTTGATAATTAATAAAGGAAAATGGTTACACCAGATTTATTATTTAAACGCAATAGGAAGTGTTTATTATTAAAATTTGAATGGTACCTCATTCAATCTTATTAAAATAATTAATGCTGATATTAATAAATATAGGACATATTAGGGAAAATAAATTTATTTTCCTTAATTTTTTCCCTAATTATAATGAATGTTTTTGTTTTAAATACTTCCTTAATTATAATGTTTCTTCACGATATTATCAGATTCATTAATTTATTTTTATATTTTACTAAGTATTATTCTAATACATAATAAATTGAGGAAAATAAAGGCTGTTGCAAAATTTGAGGTTGCTTAGATATATATTGGCAAACGCACATGCAATCCACTTGATTGTTTATACCCATTCCCTTTTATGGACTCCTGTGAGCTATTTCATATAAAACATGGTATCATATAAAACTTTTGAAGGTGGTAGAACTCTTTGTGGTTCGATCCGGAAGCACCATCGCCACACCTATTTCTGCCTAATAACAGCAGTGTTATGCGCTGCTGTGTTCTGGTCTGAAGGGTGTGGTAAGGGAGACATACTTTTACGAGGCGTTCCATCTTAGTCCTCAGGGGTAGCAACGCATCTGTGGCTGACCTTAGGTGAGACATGATTACAGATGTCCATGTGCGGCAGTAGCCACTTACCATCAGGTGGGCTGCATGCTCGTTTGTTACTCCCCTACTATTGAAAAAAAAACATGGGTTCTATCTGAAGTCCATCACACCGGTGCACTCCTTAAGACTAAGATGGTCGCCTCATAAGCAAGTCAGCTGAAATCCACGCCCTTCTACCTAACCGAGAACTTGACTACAGAAATATTTTTTACTTGATACTGGCTATGCCCGGCGATTTACTCGTTTAAAAATATGTAACATTTTAATTTCTAATGTATAAGAGAGTACATAGATTTTAATGAAAGATTTAATCTTACAGGATAAATATATTTTCAAGTTAATTTTTTTCGGTTTTACTTTGACGCAATTTCAAACAGACAAATATAATACAAAATTTTATTACTACTTCTCAGTTTTTCAGTTTTTTTTGTAATAATAAATATATGCGACGTACAGACATAGCATTTTAAATTATATATATGGATTATAAAAAATACTGATAATCTTAACGACAAACTAGATTGGTACCAATGGTTAATTTGTTTTTTCTGGAGACATTTTTTGTTTTTCTGTTTTGATTTGAAAATTGTCCTGGGCACTGATTTCAGTGGCGCTGGCCTTATTCACACTCTAAGCCACTCATTTGACCTACCTGCTTGCGTCACACCTCTATTAGCCAGTAAATTGTGATCGCCACACAAATATGCTAATCATTCTAATGGATTGCAGTAAAATGATATATACCTTGTGTCAATGAAGAATATTTTCCAAAGTGGTTTTTATGTCTCCCAACTCTCATCACGAGCGAGGCGAATGCGGCAATTTTGGATAATAGAACCTTTATTGACATAACGCATGATGAATAAAAGGGACCTAATGCGAAATTTTCATTTGGTAATTAAAAAATTTTGTTCGCATTTTGGAATTCCTTAAACCGCGCGGTATGTAACATTTATGTGTGTCCTTTTTTAGCACGAAATCGTCATATTTCAATTTGCTAGATTATTTAAATTAATTTACCGAAATTTTGAGTTCAGTCCCTTTTGTTTTCATTGCGACATGTTATAACTATGTCCACTTTTGGTTTTGTCAACCTTAGAATATAGAAAATATGCAGAAAACATTCAGCACATAATAGTACAAATAAAAGGCCATATACGAGTACGTTACTTATTTTTGAGTGCCTTTATTAAATAGAACGCTTGAACAGTTTTTAAAACTATACTTGCTACTACTATTTACTTAATGCCTAAAACAGCGAATAGTGTCCGATGAGTATTCTGCATACTTTTATATTCTGAAGTGTGAGTGGTTTAAATATTAGACCTGACACTATTAGTTTTTATCGAACGATTGCGGGGGTCATTCGTAAATTAGTCATAGGTTAAGGGGAGGGGGAACCGATCGTATATGAGGTCACACTATTGACGTACCATTGAATAGATATGCTTAAAAAGATATTACAGTACCTACAATGGGTCACTTTCATATGAGGTTAGGGAACGTACCCAAACCTCGTGACCATTTCGAGGGGGAGGAGAGTCTTCAAATTAGTACGTACTAGGGTTGTGACGGTACTCCGCCTCCGTTACTGCGGAACTTCCGCAAAAAACCTAACTTCCGCATCTGAATCCGCGAAATTTTTGCGGAATTATAACTAAGGATTATTTACGTTGATCTTGATGTACAACACGCAAACAGTGACGCTGGGTGACGTGGCCGCTCAGCTATATGTTGCAACTAGATTAATATGTTTATTGTGATAGAGATATAACATCAAATATAAAGTTTTTTCTCCTATATTTCGCACTTACGTATCGGCGCCATCAAGTTATGTGCTAAGTGAACAATTATTTAATGACAGCTGCGGAAGATGACAAATCCGCGAAACTGTTGTTCGTGAATATAATTTTCCTTTTCTTAATTTTGATTAATCGTAATTGTTAGCCTTTTAAAGGAACTGTAATGTTCACCTCCGCCTCCGTGTCCGATAAGGTGGCCTGTTACAACCCTACGTACGTAGTCACGTTTCCTCATCTCGCGTTATTTCAAGGTATGTTCAAATATTTCATTTATGACTAAAGGTACGTATGCACTCTTGGCGCCACTGCGCAAACATAATGTTAATAAAGAAAATTAAATTTATGAAAACTATATTTATGAACTACTACGTGATATCTAGGGTGGGAGGGTCTACTTATATATTACGGATGGTGACCAAGGGGAGGGAAGGGCGTCAAAAATTGTCAAAAATAAGTCACGTGGTTTGGTTACAGTCCCTTACCATCTTAATCCCGGGAACAGCAACGCACTGTGATCGACTTCAGATAGAGCTTATGTTCTATATAAAATACAATATACCAAATACTCATTTGAAAACATTTTACAAAATACTACACGAGTGAAAAGAGGATAAACGCTTAATAAATATAAACGCTTTTTACACTCATAGCCCCACAGTAGGATGTTCTCCTGTGTCGTGGGTGCCATGGACACACAAAGACGAATACAGAAACACCCAGACCCAGAACAGATATCTAAACTCATCATTCAGATGTCTGTCTGGCCGGGGATCGAACCCGAGACCCACTGCGTGGCAGACCAGTATTGTGACCGCTCCGCCACGCGGATCGTCAAAGTCAAAGATCAAAGTAAAACAATGCCATCTTTTCATTATTCTTTTATATTCTAAATCAATGTTTTTCAAAGTGTAGATTACGAGTGGAGGGTTGATATTTTTGAAATAAAATATATGATAGTTAAACATGGGGTTAGATAAGGTTCATTGTAAAAAGGGAGAGTAGGGTTCCATGAAATATTTTCACTTCTTACAGGGTCATGCCATGCTATACAAGTTTGAAAAACGCTGTAATAATCTATTCTAATTCTATTATGTAACTCAGCTACAAATATTTCCCGTTGAACTTATATTTCGACCTTTGTACATAATTCCTTGTGCAATGTTTCGTGCAAATGCTATAAATTGTTTTATAAACAGACTTCAAAAATATTATACTTAATAAGAAAAAATTTAAGTAACATGAATATATTATAAACTAAAAACAGACTTAAATAATTAAGTCCGAATACCAAATTTCATCCATTATTTTCCTGCTCCTAGGCATTTTTTATTCAAATTTACATGAGACCACACAGGAAGCCCTTTCAAACAAAAAATATGCAAATCTGTTCATAATTGACAATCTGTTCATTGAAAGAGTATCAAATATAAAAACAAACCGGCCAAGTGCGAGTTGGACGCGCGCATGAAGGGTAACGTATCATCTTATATGTAAAATTCTCGTGTCACAATGTTAGTGACACGAGAACACACGTACCTTACTCCACCAAATGGCCTTTACCGATTTTTACCAAATTTTATATGCATATTTAGTAGGTCTGAGAATCTACTACTGTCTGTTTTTCATACCCCTAAGTGATAAATAAGGGTTGTCCCTTAACATTTTTTTTATTTTTGGACAATTTTTTTGTTTTTATTTTTCATACATACAACCCTAAATTTTTACCCTTTTATCACCAACCCCTATTTTTAATAGCCATTTTAGGAATTTAATCATTTATATGGCAAAACATCGTTTGCCGGGTCAGCTAGTTATCTATAAAGACAGCAAAAATATGACGTTTGTTGAATGGGAGCCATTACATATCTATTTTAAAATGTTTTTAATATTTGTTGTTATAGCGGCAACAGGAATACATCATGTGTGAAAACTTCAACTGTCTGCTATCACGGTTTATAAAATATAGCCTGGTGACAGACAGACGGACAGCGGGGTCTTAGTAAGGGTCCCGTTTTTACCCTTTTGGCACGGAAACCTAAAAATAGTGGTAATAAATACTAAAGTAAATTTTTGAAAATGATAATCTGAAGTGTGACGTCATGACAGGGTGAGGAAACATATTTAAGGATTGGGGGGGGGGATAAAAACTTAACATATTGACTTTATTTACGGATGAGCCCAAATAACTATTGTATCGTTGATATTGTACGCGACTTTGTATGTTGGTTCTTTTATGACTTCCTGATTTTTGAAGTGAATGAAAAATGGCATATATTATGCTGAGCGGTGTTGCCATATGTGGTAATGTCCTGATTTTTTGGCTTTGCGCTGGACGCATTTTTTTTATTTTTGCGAAAATGTAAACAAAGGCCAAGTCACGAAAACCGAATGACACAGTATAAATAAAACAAAAATAAATGTTTTCATTTAACCATATAACTGTTTTTCTTTTATCCTCACGGTAGCACCTAGGGTTGTCACCAGTAAGTACTGGTAAGTATTTATATTATAAATTAATTTATATCTATATATACTATTTTACTTGATATGTGTCCGTCCATGTCGTGAAGGGCGCTTCATCTGAGTTTAGGCAGGACATCAATCCTACTTTGAGATTGCTTGTATGTCCATAGGTGAAGCCTTAGCTTTCCGGGAGTCGGTGAAAAAAATTGGTCAGTCACTGAATTTTTTTCTCACTCTGCTAGGGGGTAGTTTGGAATAAATGGGTTAATAATAGCTCCGAAAAAAGCTAAATGTCCTCATACGTGGTCAATATTTTTTTACTATGCTATGGGNNNNGGGGGGGGGGGGGGGGTCCAGACCTAAGTCCTCCCTCTTTTACACGTCCAAACATTTCCAGTGTTTACACCAGGCCACACCAGTATAACCCATGGTCCTGGATTCGATTCCGGCTAGACTTGACTAGGATTTCACCTTTTTTATCGATGACAATGTCTACCCTAAACGAAAGTCATTTCTAAAAATTTTCTTCTTTAAAATTTCTTCTTGGGCCATTTTTAGAATGTTTTTCACAATCTCTTCGACTTCGTAATATCTATAATCGCCGTCATCGTGAACCCATTGTCCCAGTGCTGGGACAACGGGTCTTCTCTCAGAATGAGAGAATTTTAGGTCATAGTCCTCCGCCCTGGCCAAGTGCGAATTGGTAGACATATCTATAATATAAATTAGTAAATCCATCCATCAGCCCTTTGAGGTCCACTGCATACGCCTCTCCTAATAGTTTTTGCTAGTTGTCACCGTGCGCGTCTGTGACCGCAGTGGGTGTTGATGTTACAGAAGAAGACGCTGTTGCACAACTGCTGGATGTTCCTCGGTTGCCTCCTACGAGAATCCAGATACTCAATTACACTCCCGTTTTGGATCTAAGTGTTTGATTCTATTTCTGACTCATAACAGCAGTGTTATGCACGCAGCTATATTCCGGTCTGAAGGGTGTGGTAAGAGTACTTAGTCCTTATCCTCAGTTATGACTCTGATCCTGTCTGGGGTTGATTTTATGTATGACTATGGGCGGTAGTGGCCACTTACTGCAACAACGTGGCGAAGATGCTTCAATCCTCTTCCAGATATACGTATCTTAACCAGTGTGCTCGACCGGGGACGTACCACCGCCACACCTATTCCTAGCTTTAAGCAGTCCCTGCTTTTCGGTGGAAAGGTGTGGTTGCCGGCTCACTTCCATATAAGGCGACTGTTTTAGTCCTCGAGAGTAGCAACGCATTTGTAATCGACTTCAGATAGAACCGTTTACAGATGTCCATGGGTGGCAGTAACCACTTACCATCAGGTGGACTGCACGCTTGATTCGCTGCACGGTGGATTGTTTTAATCTTATAAAAAACTAAAAACCGAAAACTAGTACATACGTGCTCACCAGCGACGCATAATTGGTGAATATATTACATGTTTCGTCATCTAATGTCACCTGTAGTGTGTACTTAGCTGTTACGCGGGCGAAGTCCGGTTTGCACACCTCTAAAGCTGTGTTACACTGCCCGATCCGTTTATCGGATGCAAGGTTAAAAATAGACATCGTCTATCGTCGGCTAAAGTCGTTTTTCATTGTCAATGATACATTTGTCGACTTTTTACGTTCTTTATTGGAATCTGACGGCTCTTCGACATTCAATTACTACGCACTTACTCGTCATACTTAAATTAATACAATGTATGAATTTTGGTGTATTACGTGAGGAATCCGGATATTATTATTATATACTAGCTAATTACCATGGGTCCGCCCGCTTAGGTCACTTTTACCACGGTAATGAGTATCCCATGTGTGTGTCATAAACTATCTGTGTACCAAATTTCAGCGAAATCCGATCAGTAGTTTTTGCGTCCACATACATCCTCGCAAACTTTCACATCAATACATCTATATATATAAATAAAATTGAAGTGTCTGTTTGTAATATCAATATAAAAGCTTTTTACCAAATGCATATGGAAGTATATACGATACTGATGATAAAATATCAGTTAATAAAATATTTGTCTGTCTGTCTGTTTGTTCTGGGTAATCTCTGAAACCATTGGACCGATTTTGAAGCGACTTTCACCGTTAGATATCTTATGTCATAAGGTGTAACTTAGGCTACTTTTATTTTATAAAATGTAATTAGGGTTCCGCACAAAAATTAAAATCTAAGAAACTGCGCGTGCTCTATACGCACGTATATGTAACTATGTCAAGTTACATTTTTTAAACGCAGGTATAACCGCGGAGCTCAGTTTGTTTATAAGTAGGATTTCGATTTTCTGTATCTAAGTATTATAAAAAATGCTTTAACATTAAATTGACCTATCGTTATGCAAACTTGCATGTCTAAGAGTGATTCATTAAAAACTCCTTTGTATATCCCATTTCGTTAAACAAAATTACAAGCAAATTCTGCGTTTCCACGCTTTTTGAGCTATGTAATGGATACAACGGGTCTAGGTAAATCATCTTCCAATTAATGCTTTTAGGAAGTTTTTAACTTTAATAATTGACTACTTAATCAATTAATTTAGAATTTAAAACTTGTTCCAACTAATTGTGCATGCTGTGTTTATCTTCAAAGATAAACATGGCGCGTTTTTATTGTATGTGATTAGAGCATTGGCAAACGTAATATATACTAATATATAAAAATGAGATGGTGTGTGTTTGTGTGTTATTCAATCACAAGAGCCATTAGTCATTAAATTTTGCATGGATGTAACTTATTTACCTGGTCAACTTATAGGCTACTTTTGATAACGATATTTCTCACTATTTACATGACAACTATTTTTATGTTCCGTAGCAAAGCACGGGTAGGTTAGTTTCAGCTAGTTAAAAAATAAACAATCCATTCAGTGGCGCAGCGTGGGTTCATGTCGCCCAAGGCAGTTGAATTCGCCGCTCCTATTTAGAAAAAAAAAGACAAAATTTAAATTAGCGACCAAATAAACAATTTGACTATAAAAATGGTCTTCCCCTTATTATGCAGCCGTGGGCGCCAGGTGACCTTTGAGTTTTTTTTCTATACAAAAAACCGGTTATATATTAAGAGGAAGGAAATTTTGCCGCCCTCTAAATCGTGCCGCCCGAGGCCATGGTTCTCTCTCCCCACGGTACGCCATTGAATCCACCTGATGGTAAGTGGCCCCTACCGCCCATAGATACCTATAACCAACTCCATATAGAAATGGGGTTCTATCTGAAGACAATTACAGAAGCGTTGATAGGTTGTTCTAAAGACTGACTTAGTTAGTCTCATACGTAAATTAGCCGGAATATAATCATTCGACACAGACGCAAGAACTCGTTCACACTAGAAACAGGTGTGGCGATGGTACCTCCCCGGTCGAACTATAACCAGGTGCGTTGCTAGTTACGAGGACTAAGACGGTCGCCTCATGTGTAAGTGAGCCGGCAACCATCAAAGCAGCGAAACCCAATTGGCCCACGCTAGAAATAGGTACGGCGTACTTGTTCTACCTTGCAATTGTGATTAATTATAATTGAAATGGAATAAAAAGTCTTAATTTTTTATAGGTCCTTTTTGTTTCGACGAGAAATCCTTCCGAAGGGTCCCGACGTCGTGAGAACGACGCTGGGTTATGTGGGATTTTTACCTCACTAAAACCTTCCCGGTGGCTTTTTTCGGCGCTGCGAAGAGAACTTCGTGATCTCCAGCCAGGTGATCGGCTGGTTCGTGCGTATTCTTGCCGCCCGCAAACCGGGAAACCACTTTTAGTCGTCTCATACGATAGGCAGGGAATACCAAGGATTTCAAGGAGATACCAAGGAGAAGAATTTCAAGGAACAAGCACAATCTCTCTGCACATGTTACTCGTCTTCACAAAATTAATAATTATTTTATGGGTCAATGTATACGCTTTTACAATAAACTTCCACCTGAGATCAGAAATTTGTCATTC
>MOOZ01000052.1:388875-404220 GCA_002930495.1 Cecropterus lyciades | reverse complement strand
ACAGCGACAAACAATGAAGCTGCGTTCAATTTTAATTATTTATTTGAATTATTATTTGAATAGGTCTTTACCTATGAAATTGCCGTTTTTCATGATTTTTTTTCTATATTTTTTATTTCTATTATTTACTTATATCCGTATTTTTTTTCTATTTTTTTTATTTCTATAAATCAAAGTAATCACCCATACAATCAATTCATCTTTGCTTACGCATTGGTAGTTTATCGATGCCCTTCTTGAAGAAATCAGCTGGACGGGAGGCAACCAATTCTTCAAAGGCATCTTGTACTGCCTCTCGGGTGTTGAATTTTTCTCCCGCCAAGAAGTTTTCTAAATTCTGGAAAAGTAGAAGTCTGTAGGCGCAAGGTCTGGTGAGTACGGCGGATGTGGAGAACTTCCGACCCCAGCTCTTGTAGCTTGGAGACCGTCTGCTGTGCAGTATGAGGTCACGCATTGTCGTGCAGGAGCAGTGGAGCCGAATGATTGACCAAAGCTGGTTAGAGACGTGCAAGCTTCTCCATCATTGTGTTCAGTTCTTCACAGTACACATCTGCAGTAATGCTCATCCCGTTTGGTAAGAAACTGTGATGAATTACACCCGCGTTAGACCACCAAACAGTGACCACCACATTTCTAGGAGTAAGTTTTCGTTTAGGGCATTATTTGTGTGCTGAACCAGGGCCCAACCAACTTACTGAGCGCTTACGATTGTCGATTAGAATCCATTTTTCGTCACAATTAACAATGCGATTCAGAATTCCTTCATTTATATGCATGTTGAGCAGTGCAAGGCACATCTCGACGCGTACTTCGCGCTGGCGATCGTTGAGTTCGTGGGCTATCCATTTGTCAAGTTTTTTGCCTTGGCAATTTGTCGCAAATGGACCAATAGTGTTTTGATGCTAGCGTCGAAAGCTGCCGCTTATTCAGCCGTAGATTAAGTATCATCAGCTTCCATAATCGCCTTTAATTCGTCATTGTCGACCAAAGTTATCGGACGACCACGGAGTTCATTTTTCAGGTTAAAATTTCTAGAACGGAAGCGGGCAAACCAATAACGGGTGGTGCGTTCGTTTGTAGTGTTCGTTCCGTAAACGTCGTTGATGTTGCGTGCCGTTTGTGCTGCTTTGTTGCCACGACGGTACTCATACTTCATAATTACTACTTCATAATTACTCCATGATGACGAAAAATGTTCAAATACGATGAAACAAAACAGTAACTATTAAATAAATGACGATTTTAGAAGAAAAAAATACCATGTTTTTAAAATAAAATAAAATTGAAATTAGAATTATCAGCCAAAAAAAATATTTTGACTTGTAATGGCCAATACGGCAGAACGACAATTTCATAGATTAATAATTAAATATTATGGTCTTTGGTTGTGTTTAGTGCCCGACTAAGGAATTTCGTTCTAAATTTGCTAAAACTGAATTTTACAACGATTTTTTTTGTAAATAAAGATCTATGTTGATTGGACATAAATAATTTCTAGAGCTGATTAAAATGTCTGCTACTTTACTAAAATGATATGTTTGAATACTTTAAATTTATACACAATTGGCGACGCAAAGCCCACAATGGAGTTCTCACTTCCCCTTGCTTCACCATCTGCATCGCGGTATCGTGGATTTGTTATAGTTCGTTCAATTGAGATGCCTGCTAGAACTTTCGGCTTCTACTAAAACTTTGGCCTATTTTGGTCGTAGCCAAATAATTTGCTGGAGGTGTTTTCTTGGCCGGACACTAGTTTTGTTTAACTTTATTAATTTAAATACTAATAAAAAATCTATTATTTACAAAATTTTATTAAAATGTTAGGGCCCTGAGCTCGTAGCCTCTCGGATCGGGGCCCCGTGAGGCCGGGGGCCTGTGGCGTTGCCAGTCTTGACACCCTAGGTGGCGTACCTATTCCTCTCATATGTCTCGAATAGACATATTTTCTTTGAGAAGTCGATTAGAAACAAATAATAGTAGAACGAACCCTTCCTGATTTGACTCCAGAGTCCACACCTGTTTCTGCTGTACCTTTAGTATCGTTAAGCCTTATGGCATGGCTCCATTCTGGTATTAATTATGCCGTCAAGGGTAACACTTCTGTCTGATCACAGGTGGGACCTTAATTCTTTTTGACGTTATTTTTAGGGTTCCGTAGCCAATTGACAAAAATCGGAGCCCTTATAGATTCGTCATGTCTGTCTGTCCGTTCGTATGTCACAGGCACTTTATTCGGAAACTATTAAGACTACAGAGTTGAAACTTGGTAGGTACTTAAGTGTATTCTGTAAACCGCTTTTCGATTTATGTACAAAAGTAAAAATATATCAAATTTAGGGGGCTCCCCCTAAATTTATTTTTACTTATTTTTATTATTTCCCCATACATGGAACTGAAACCAAAAAAAATTGGGGTGTCTATAGAAAGGTCTTCAAAAATAACATTGAGGTTTCTTTAATTCATTTTTTCATTCGACATTTTCATAAATTTTTTCTCAAAGTCGATTGTTTGAGAGATAAGCCCTTTCAAAACGGTAAAATGCCCCCCCCCAACCCTCTAACTTTTAAACTAAGGGAGTGAAAAATCTGGATAAAACATATGTTGTAAATTTCAAGGAAAACTTTCAACAAAATTGGTTCGAAGAACAGTTTTTGAGATATAGCACTTTTTCAAAAACCGAATTACATAAATTTGTAAGTCTTACACACACAATGAAAAACAAACTTATTAGTAGTAGGAAAACTGTTCAACCCTTCGCCTACGAGTCCGACTCGCACATGGCCAGTTTTAATGGATTTCTCCATTAAATGAGCATGCAGTCCACTTGATGGTAAGTGGCCTCTACCGCCCTTGTACGTCTATAATCAACTACAGATAAGTTCAAATAACCTAAGGTGAGAACCTGAGGACTAATTAGGAATGTCTCGAATAAATCTCCCTTCACAGCCTTCAGATCAGAACATGGAAATGCATAACAATGCTCTTATTAGGCAGAAATAAGTATGGCGGTGGTGATTCTGGAGTCGAACCGCAAAGAGTTCTACCACCTTTAAAGCTAATTTAAATCTACATTTAAAGATCAGGTGACATAATCAATATGATAAAAATCAATCTCGAGTGTGTGATATTCATCTAAGTATACAGTTTGACGTAAACCGTCAAATAAAAGCGTCATTTTATAATCAGTATCGGAAATCACGTTGCAAATAACCTGGATAAGCTCATATGAATCATTTTCAAGATATTTTGCCTAATCTGGTACGAGGAAATATGAGTAAATAAAAATTGCGATATGATAGTAAATATGAGTATGCCAGTTCTGAGAATGAACGTATTATTGGCCTTACTGTTTATCTAATCTATATTTTAGTATATTTGCGTAATGGCAATAAAGGAGCGTGTACTAAGCGTGTAGCCTATCTGATGAAAACCCCCTCCCCCCCCCTAAGCAACGGGGTTGGTAAATATCCTTTACATTTTTTTTATAAAATGGAAATAGCAAACGAGCATGTAGCCCACCTGATGGTAAGTGGCTATTGCCGCCCATGGACATCTGTAATCAACCCTAGGCAAGATCAAAGTCTCACCTAAGGTTAGCTACAGATGCGTTGCTACCCCTCGTCTCGGAAAAGTATGTCCCTTACACACCCTACAGACCAAAACACAGCAGCGCTTAACACTGCTGTTATGAGGCAGAAATAGAGTGGCGGTGGCGCTTCCGGAGTCGAACCACAAAGAGTTCTACCACCTTCAAAATAAATATACATCTTTATTTACAAATATCTTTGTAAATAAAGATGTATATTGATTGGATATAAATAACTTCTAAAGCTGATTAAAAATTATTTGCTACTTTTCTAAAATAATAACATTTCTAATAATGTGAATTTCTGTACACAACTGGCGACGCAAGGCCACAATGGAGTTTTCGGTTACCCTTACACTTAACCATCTCCATCTCCATATCGTGTATTCGTTATAGCTCGTTCAATTTAGGCACTTGCTAGAACCTTCAGATTCGGTCAAAACTTCGACCCATTTTGGCCGAAGCCGAAGATTTTGCCGAGGGTGACCGAAGCCGAAGTCGATGCTTCGGTCGGACACTACTGTTGCTACTCCCGACGACTATGATCGTCGCTTTCTGTAAGAATCTCACATAACCCGGCGTTGCTTCTACGACGATGAGTACATTTTTAAGGGTTTCCTCTCCAAAGAAGTTAAACGACTATCTAATGATAACAATGGAGACCTATGGATCAATGTGCTCTCCCATTCATTTTGGTGGAGGGTATGAAGACCGGCAAATTTACACATATGGAACATTTTAGACAGGAGATGCAACGCTTGTTCTATATGGAGTTGTTTACAGATTAGCCTGGGCTGAGACGGTACACTATCAGGTGACTGCAAGGTCATTTTTTACGTCAGTCTGTAAAAAGCCACACTGAAATCATTAGATTAACGGCATATTTACATCTTTTGTTATATTTTTTATAGCTACATAAACACGAGTGTTTACAATTTATGTGTGATAAGAATGATAACAAAAATTAAGGCCACATTACAGACATATGTACTTCTGAAGTGTTTACCTGTTGTTAAATAAATAAGTAGCAACCGGCCATGACTATGTCCGGCCATATGTCGTATGTTTGTTTTTTTTTCTGTTGTTTTCTCTAAGTTCCTTTGTTATGTAAATAAATCATATTGAGGTCAATCTGTTCTACAATAGAAACCATGAATCGGGAGACGTAGTGTACGCCCTCCGGTTCGATGGGCCAACGACCTTCGGAAGGTCGGTGGTTGTGACTGGATGAGAGCAGTGGAAGACCGATCGAAGTGGCGCTGGGGGAGGCCTATGTCCAGCAGTGGATGTCCAGAAGTAGAAGGCTCATATGATGATGATGTGAAACGAACATGCAGAAAATGACAATGGCCCATGGGTATTTAAAAGATGGTAAAACTTTGTTTCATTCAACTCCGGAGGCACGACAACACCAGTTTATGATTTTAGACGAATATTATCGCGAATTTGATACATTTTAATATGTAACGGGTACTCTTTTTTTTTTCGCCGATATTTCGACTCAGTTACATGGATCGTTCGGCAGTTTGGCCGTGACCATGATCACGATGTGACCGCCGATGGTCACATCACATGTGGTCTCTGTATCTATTTCAATCGCCACAATCGCTACATCACATGTCGTCTCTGTATCTATTTCAATCTCGCGTAGGCTACTTTTCAGACATTTCACTTCAGCCATGTGTAATTACACATTTTTCCTTGACTTATAAAAAAAAACAACTAGAATTATTGATATGTTGCCAGGAATCAAACACGGCACTTAGATGTAACGTAGTTATTAATAATATATATCTACTTATAACATACCTAAACGTACAAGAAGTTTAACTGTGATCGTGAAGAATTAAAAAAGAACATAAATAATAGAAATTGCGTATTAAAAAAGCATAAATTGTATTATGAAGCTTAATAAAGCTCAATTCAGTTTTATGAAAATTTATATAGTTATTTTTGGCGCATGGTTGAAAGAGTTTTCAGTCTACTCAACAAAAAACGGAATTCCAAACACGAATTCTTTGCATTGAAAATTAGCAGGCAAAGTAGATCAACGTATTCAGCCAGCGGTCGTTACCCGCGGTATGATGCAAAAATCGTAATCGTCATTATGTAAATGCTCTAATTGAATGCTTAGTCACTGAGCATTAAATTATATCTGTGGCGGTTTATTCGACTTTGCTATTTCGCGCGCTTCGAAGGTCATAAAACAATAAATTAGAAAAATAAAAAGTAATTTCGTAAATGACGTTTTCGCGTCTGTTAATAAATTATTACGAGGCGGAATTAAATAAAAAGGTTTTATATTGATAGTCCTTTTCAAAATCGGGTGTTGGTTTGTCTTTTAATTTTTATTGGAACTGATATTTTTGATCTTTCTGATAAAAAAATAACAACTATAATTGTAATAGTCATACACAAAATAATAACTTTAGCATTGTAACAAGGGTTGCCACCCATACTTTGTAATAAAGTATTGTACTTCATTTGAGATAATTATACTTCTTACATTATGAGAACAGTACGCATAAATACTTTATTTACACACCACACCATCTCATTTTTATATATTAGTATGGATAATAGTCCTATATAAAAGTGAGACACACACCAGTGTGTCTGTGTATTACCTGATTACGCATGAACCACATGTCCGATTTACATGAAATTATGCATGGATGTAGCTTATTTAACTGGTCAGTCTATACCCTACTTTTGATTTCGATGTTTTTCGCTATTTAAAGATGGCGACTATTTTAGTGACGTCACTACGCCCGTTGATTTCAGACTTTCATAGTTCTATTTCAAGCAAAACAAGAACGTTAAAAAATAGCGAACTTTTGATGACGTATACGACGTTATCATTTATTTTTCTATCCGAATGGTCCTTATCACTTTTTACGTACCTCTAACGGTTAGCGAGTAAAACATTTTTTTTTGTCACGTAGCGAATAACGGGTACATCAGCTTTGTATAATCTGGGATTAAAAACGCATAACGTGAAACAAGCATTCTATAAAATTCCACAAGGTTTCTATAGCCAGCATACTAACGACATTTGTTTCTTCCTCGTCATATTACAGAGACACAGGTGTCAACGATAACATTCCCCCATTTTTTTCGACGGCTTAAATTTTCTTTTGCAACAAATAAAATGTTTTGGTTTAGTAGATACACAGTACATAGTCCCGAAATCGCTAATTTTAGCAGTCATAATATTAGCACTACTTCTGCATCATTAGGGTTAAAGAAATCACAGGAAAATTTTTCATCATATGCCTCGTTTAGATACATAATAAAGTATGTATGAAACAAATACCAAACTCTACAATTTAAGCGAGCTGTACACCTACATTATCAGGGTTGAAGGACAAATTTAATAAGTATGTATCAGCTCAATAAACTTACTATATATATACGTAAGAGCCATGTAGCTAACACATGTGGTTAAGGAAGGCAGTCCATTCGATGATCGCTGAGGAGTTGAAGATCAAGTTCACCTGCATCATCAGAGTTGAAGAGTTGAAGATCCAATTTGACGTCTCATGTCTCTGCTTAGTAATCTTATTATGGCACCAAATGGCCAACATTTATGGTTTAGGCCTGCATTACCCCTGCATCATCAGGATTGAGGAGTTAAAGGCCAATTTATTCATTGTAGTCTCTACTTATCAACCTCATTATATAGCCGTAAGCATCAAATTTCTATCTCTTATCGCTTAGACTTGCAGTACCCCTGCGTCATCAGGCTTGAGGTGTCGAAGGTCAAATTTTTCATTGTATGTCTCTACTCAGTAATCTTATTATATGTCTCTCAGCGCCAAATGGCCAACATTTATGGTTTAGGCCTGCAGTACCCCTGCATCATTAGGGTTAGGAAGTTGAAGGTCAAATTTTTCATCCTATGTCTCTGCTCAGTAATCTTACTATATATCCGTAAGCACCAAATGGCTAACTTCTATGGTTTAGGCTAGCTAGTACCCTTGCCACTACCCATCATCAGTATCGAGGAGTAGAAGGTCAAATTTTTCATCATATCATGTTATTTCAGATACAAACGGTTTATTGCTAAAGTTATTAAGAAACGTATTAAGTTTCATGGTTTTATCTTTCACAATAACTAACTTCCATACAAAATTTCCATGTCCTATTTTAACCCCTTCAACCTCTTTTTCGCGATGAAAAGTAGTTTATGTCCTTTCCCAAGGTCAACTTTGTCTCTGTCAACCAAATTTCATCACAATCGATTCGGTGGTTTAGGCGTGAAAGCGTAGCAGACAGACAGACGGACAGACAGAGTTACTTCCGCATTTACAATATTAGTAGAGATGTACTTAAATTGCTACAAAAAAGATGACAACCCTATTTGTAATGTATATAATAACATAATAACGAGTTACTGGTTTTCTGACGTCACGCAATTCGAACAGTCAACATACAATCACTGTAGCTATTTTTAACGTTTAACAACAAAGAGTGCTTTGTTGTTAAATATTTGAAAAAGGTGTTTTTAGTTTCTTTTTTTTCTTATGGATGTCAATAAAATTGGGCTGAAACGCAAGAAGTCAAGGCCGTAGAGATAAAATATATATAGAATCTGTGTCTCCAATCCCTTAGGTTATTTAAGTTTCCTTATTTTTATCTGTGAACGATATTTTTTTGCAACCCGCTGCCTGTCTAATAATAGGTAGTTACTAACTATTGCCGACCATAGAATCTGAATCTAGCAGTATACCTACCAGTAACATCAGTGGCATTGTGCATCATTGGGTAGGGGACATCCATTAATTACGTAAGACACTTAGGGAGGAGGGGGGGGCAAATCTCACTACATCTGAGTAGGGTGAGGGAATCGAAAAATCACAATCACCACTTAATTAATTAACACAAAAGGACAATATAATTACGTACGCAAAGATAAACTTACTAAACTTTATATTGATAAGAAATTGTCAAATGATTAGTGTCAATTGAAATTCTATTACGCCGTGCTTATCAGATTTTTTTATATCTGCAATGTAGTATATCAATACCTATCAACGACGTGATTTAATATCCATTCATTGGTATCTCTTGTATGATCTGTAAAGTTTAATTATTTATATAAAAAGCATTTTAGATACACTGATATTTGTCATAGAATATAATCATTCACTTATATAATAAAGAAGTTGAATTGTATATAATAAAGAATTGAAGGTGGTAGAACTCTTTGAGGTTCGACTCCGGAAGCACCACCGCCATACCTATTTCTGCCTAATAACAGCAGTGTTATGCGCTGTTGTGTTCTGGTCTGAAGGGTGTGGTAAGGGAGACATACTTTTCCGAGGCATTCCATCTTAGTCCTCAGGGGTAGCAACGCATCTGTGGCTAATCTTAAGTGAGACTGTGATCTTACCTAGGGTTGATTACAGATGTCTATGGGCGGCAGTAGCCACTTACCATCAGGTGGGCTGTATGCTCGTTTGCTTCTTCCATATTATAAAAAAAAATAATAATAAAGAAGTACCGAGCCGCTGACAACGGGGTGCAAGGGGGTAATTGCACCCCCTGTCCGGAAAGAAAATACAGGGAACAAATTACATATTTTTACCGGTCTTAACCAGCGGAAGGGGGGTGTTTTTCATTTGTATGTATTTTATGCTTTTTACGATAAAATTATTTTTTTAATCACATTTTTTTTACTTATAGAACAATATTTTCAACTGTTTAGTTCAGCTTATTACAAAAGCGTGTTATTTAGTTTTTAAACTATTATTTATATTATTGGTTACCACCTGAAAATAATCCTAACGGCGCCCCTGGTACCGTGTGTTCAGTGGCGTAGTATGGGAGAAGCAGAGGGTATCATGACCACGGACGGCACGTATTTTTTTAACAGATTGAAGTAGCAAACGAGCATGTTCACCTTATGGTAAGTGGTAACTGCCGTCCATGGACATCTGTAAGCAACTTCACATAGAACATAGCTTCTATCTGAAGTCGACCACAGATGTGTTACTCCCGAGGACAGATGGTCGCCTCATATGTAAGCCGGCAACCACACCCTTCCACAGAACTGCTTCACGCTAGAAATAAGTGTGGCTGTGGTACCTCCCTGGTCCAACACCACTGGTTCTACCACCTCTCAACGTTTTGGGGGCGGCAAATTATTTTGAGGTGACCTCCTGAACACAGGCTTTATTTTTGCGAAGTCAAGTAAAAGTATTATAATATTCTTAGAAATAAGACCAGAAGTGATTAAAAAAAAAAGCAAAGTTACTACTACTATTTTACAAAAACGAAGTAGACAGAGGTGTTGACTTCTTGACAGCTGAACAGCAATAGTAACGTGTCACTACCGACGCTGCCTTTTATACGTTTTTCCCCACTCTTCTACCTTCCTTCTTCTACAATATATATATTTTTGGATTGATCAATTTATTAGCTTTCATTTGATACCCATTTTGTCATAATAGTAAAAAAAAGTCGTCCCCCCTTTTGCCTCTATTTCTAGGCGCCATTTTAAAAATTATATAGCCTATGTCACTCTCCAAACTGAGACGATTCTAATGATATGTCATACGTCACAATCCGTCAAGCCGTTGGATTGTAGTGCGCGCCAAAGAAATGGATATATATACATACAAACAAACATACATATGCTCGAAAAACATTACCCTCCTTCTGACGCAGTCGGGTAAATATGTTTTCGGTACTATTACGTCACTTTAAAATTAATGTTTGTCGTGTTTACACAGTGCCCCCGGATTTCGAAATTATCAAAAATTTCACAGTGGAAAAGGGTGGGGAGGGGGAACAATAAATTATGGACTTACAACTTTCGAGAATTAGCGTGACCCCAAAAAAGAAGTAACAGAAAGGCCTGAGTAATAAAATAAAAACTACAATATGAATAAGTACATAATATTTACGACAAAATTTACTAAAGAATCACTCATTATTATAATCGATTTTTATTTAACTGCGTGCGGGACCGCTATCGGAGGCTATTGAACCTGTAGATTTTACTGATATATATACTACACACTTTTTAAAATTGTATTTTTATCTTATCGCACAAGTAGAAATATATTGTCAGGAAATAAATCCACCGATTATTATATTTGTACAAAAGAAAAGAAAATTTTGTTATTCAAACATTACGAATATAGTACATACTTATTTTTTTATAAGACTGAAATAAGAAAATTTCAAATGTAATCCACCTGCTATGTTTTTTTTTATCGTATGGAAGTAGCAAACGAGCAAGCAGCCCATCTGATGGTAAGCGGCCACTGCCGCCCATGGACATTTGTAATCAACCCCAGATAAGGTTAGCCACACATCTTTGCTACCCCTGAGGACTAAGTTGGAGAGTTGGAACGTCAGATAACTATGACTCCCTTACCATACCTTTCTAACTATAAGACTATAACACAGCTGCGCACAACACTGCTGTTATTAGACAGAAATAGGTGTTGCGGTGTGTCTGGAGTCGAACCACACAGAGTTCTACTACCTAAAAAGTATATTACTAGTTATAAAGATTATCTTTGCGCTCGAAGGCGGTAATATAAAGTATTTTGTTACTTTTTAATAATATAGAAGCATATGAATATGCAGTCCATCTGATGCTAAACGGCTGCTGCCCATTGAGAAATTCAGTAGAGTCTTATCGTCATCGTATCGTTATCTATCGCCATAAATGCGTTACTACCCGAGGTCTAAATTGGAACACCTTGTTATGTCTCCCAACATTTATTTTTCTGGACAGAACACAACAACGCTTAACACTTAACGGCTGGAGGACAACTATGACGAAGGAGCCCTGTTCACAAAGAACAGGGATTCTATCTAAAGTTGATCGCATCTGTGATGCGTTGCTACTCCCGAGGACTAAGATGGCCGCCTCATATGAAAGTGAGACGGCAATCGCGCCCTTACACGAAACGCAAGAATTGCTCCAAGCTAGAAATAGGTATGGCACCTCCCGGACGAACAACACTAGTTCTACCACCTAGTATAATACTGGTGATTTGTGTAAAAATAAGTATCTATATATTTCTACCAAATATAACAAAAATTTCAATTTGTTTGTTTGTTGCACATTTAAGTTATATTATTTATACATTTTATTGTTAAAATAACGTGTGAAGCATATTTAAGCGTTATTAAGTTAGTTAATATTTTGTTACTTCCAATTTAATAATAAATGCATATAACTACACAGAAAGTCGATATAATAGTTATTAATATAGTTGATCATACAATGATTAATTAATATTGACCAAAACGACAAAATGGCGGAAGAGTACATGAAGCATTTTCAACCAATCGACCTTGAGGATGTGAAAGGACCCCGGTTTCATTACTAAAATAACGGAATAAAGAAGAATATAAGAAAAGGCCAAAAAATCAGGTTTGTCGAATGGAAGCCCCCTAAAATATAATATAATAATATTTGTTCTATTCTGTTTTTAGTATTTGTTGTTAAAGCGGCAACAAAAATACATCATCTGTAAAAAATTCAACTGTCTAGCTATCACAGTTCATAAGATACAGCCTGATGACAGACAGTCAGACAGCGGAATCTAAGTAATAGGGTTCCGTTTATATCTTTTGGCCACGGAACCCATAAAATTCAAATGATCAGTATAAATAGTAGGTATGTTATAATTATAATATTTTATTACAATAATAATTGATTTTATTCGATTTAAAACATTAAGAGATTGTTATCTACTTAATATGTTACTTACATATCATCAAGAATCGCTTAAAAACTACTCTATTTCTATTTCTTGGCGCCATTTTAAAAATAGCCTTTGTCACTCTGCAAACTGAGACAATTCTAATGATATGTCATATGTCACAATCCGTCAAGCCGTTTCGGCTGTAGCGCGTACCGAAGATTTGAACATAGGTATGTCCATACAAACATACATACATACGCATAAAACATTACCCTCCTTCTGACGCAGCCGGGCAAAAACAATTAAATGTTTTAAGTATAGAGACTCGGAAATTGCATCAATCCAATCAAGAACATACAGCCCAATGCTTATTGTCTGGCGACTTTGCGCCGGAATTCGTGAAGATAATAATTATTTTTCTGTAATAAGCTAGCCAGGTGCAGTGATAGTTTATTAGTTGATACTCGGCCTCTCGATCGAGGGTCCGAGGTTGGAATTCCAGGCACAGACACCACTGATTTTTCTAAAATTATGTACGCATAAGAAATTAATTGTCACTGCTTTACGGTGAAGGCAAACATCTTGAGGAAACCTGCACAACAGAGTTCTCTAAAAAAAAAAGAGTTCTCCGGTGTGTGAAGTCTACCAATTGGCACTTGGCCAGCTCGGTGGATATGACTATGACATAAAACTCTCTCGTTCTGAGAGAAGACAGCCCGTGCCCAGCAGTGGAACAATAAGCCTAGTGGTTGTAGCTCGGCCTCTCAGAATCACTGGTTTTTGACAATTATAAACGTATTAGGAAATTATTATTACCTGCTTAAACGAGGAAGGAAAAAACATAATGGGAAAACCTTCGCGCCAGAGATTTCCTCTCAATCTCAAAGACACTCACACGTTCATAAAGGTTCGTGATTACTTGTATATGTATATGTGTGTGTGTTTATATGTGTAAGCGTGCATGAGTGCATAAAACCCTCTCACTATGTAACTATGCGAGTAGACCCGTGCCCAGCATCGAGACAGAAATGATTTGATAACGACGAATAATTATGCGATAACAAATTATATTTGTCTACATAACACATGAGTGCAATGTTTTTAAACATTTAATGTAAAACATCGTAATAGTTATGACTCAATGCCCTTTTCACTTTGTAGGTACTAAATACCTACAACCGATATGACGTGAGTTATACATATATGTATGTGTTTGCAACTGATTCAGTTAAGGTAGTAGAATCCTGACGGACGGAAGTACGTCTTGTCTCCAAGGTGAGCGTTCGTTGTCCAAAACCGGCGAACGAACTGTTATACGGAACGAATGACAATACGATGATTAATTGAATGAATTCGTTATTGTTTTACTCGTGGACTTAATTAGATTGATGGAAGGAATATTTGCAGGCGTTTAGTAGTCATTGTTATCAGTCATGATTAATATGTAAAATATATAACTGCTGGACATCTATGGAGGAGACCTTCACCTGCAGAGGGGATCTTGCTGAAGATAAAAAACCCTTTTTTTAACGCGGAGAAATACTCGTGGATGCCCTTTCGCCCGGGGGAGCATAGGGGTATGTCCTACTCTTACCAACTAAAACTCCGCAGTGTTCTTCTGGACGCTTGGTGCATGAGATGGCCACAGATGTGTTGTTCAAGAGTAGCAAATCATCTGTAGCCCACTTTAAGTAACACTGATTTATGTGGAGTCACTTCCAGATGTCCATAGGCGGCAGGAGCCACTTACTATCAGGTGGACTGCATGCTCGTTTGCAACTTCAATATTTATATAAAAACTAGCTGACCCGGCAAACGTTGTTTTGCCATATAAATGATTAAATTACTAAAATGGCTATTAAAAATAGGGGTTGGTGAAAAAAGGGTAAAAATGTAGTAATTATAGGAAAAAATGACCAAAAATTAAAAAATAATGTTAAGGGTGAACAACCCTTATCACTTAGGGGTATGAAAAATAGATAGTAGCCGATTCTCAGAACTACTGAATATGCATATAAAATTTGGTAAAAATCGGTAAAGCCGTTTCGAAGGAGTAACTAACATTGTGACACAAGAATTTTGTATATAAGATGATAAACATCATTACTTACGTTTTTAACCACGTATTTTAGTTTTTGTGACTTAACTACTTATTTTTTACTTAATTGAAGGAAACAATAAATAACTTCCTCTCAAAGTATATTTCGTTACACATCTTAAGGTAAATTAAAATATGGTTTTCCTTGTATGCCTCTATTTGAAAATACTGTGTCATAGTCGAGACGTACGTTATAATTACCGATCCAAGTGTTTTATTGCAAAAAAAAATTGCAAGAATGAGTCATCTCGTTATATTTTGGCGGATTTTTCCTTTTGATGCACATTTTTATGTTTTAGGTACCGTTCTTCGTATTTGTGAGTCACTTCTTCAACATTATTTCTCATTAGAGATTATTTTTAAATCATCATCCATTAAATACCACGTGGTATTGTGTGTGTACCAGTCTAGTTTGACCGGGGAGGTAACACCGCCACACCTATTTTCTAGCGTGATGTAATTCTTGAGTTTCGGTGGACGGGTGTGGTTGCCGGCTCACTTATATATGAGGCGACCATCTTAGTCCTCGGGACTAGCAACGCACCTGTGATCGACTTCAGATAGAAGCCCTGTTCTATATGAAGTTGCTAACAGATGGCCATGGGCGGCAGTGACCACTTACTGGACTGTATGCTCGTTTACTACTTCAGTCTGATAAAAATAAAAAAAAACGTGGGACATTTAGGGGGTCGAGTCAAATCTCATCCAATGTCACGAAGTTCTTGGCTTAAAATCACGAATATTTTTTCTGCAAGAAAGTGTAAAATTCACGAGAAAACTAGTATAGTTAAAATCGTATGACATATTATTCGAATCGTCTCAATTAGGAGAGATTTTATAAATATATCTATACGTTTTTAAGCAGTCGGTCTTTTTGTTTTAATTTTTTTAACGATGTTACTAGTTTAGTTTTATATTAATTTTGGATATCGCCTCCTACAGGAAAACACAGATTATAATGTCGGGTTATCTTGAACGCAACTTAAATT
>MOOZ01000052.1:327684-337799 GCA_002930495.1 Cecropterus lyciades | reverse complement strand
TTAGTAGTTGTCATTTAATACTATTTCAAACACATAAACAGACAGGCAGACAATTTAAAAATTCTTTGACTCACTTTGAATTTCAAGTATCACTTTTTTTTTATAGTATGGAAGTAGCAAACGAGCATGCAGCCCACCTGATGGTAAGTAGCTACTGCCGCCCATAGACATCTGTAATCAACCCTAGGTAAGATCGAAGTTTCACCTATAGTTAGCCACAGGTGCATTGCTGCCCCTGAGGACTAAGATAGAATGACTCGAAAAAGTATGTCTCCCTTACCACACCCTTCAGGCTGGAACACAGTAGCGCATAACACTGCTGTTATTAGGCAAAAATAGGTGTGGCGGTCGTGCTCTCGGAGTCGAACCACTAAGTTCCACCACGAGTTCTACCTGCAAAACTTAATCTCAGTCATCCAAATTTATTTTGCAAATATATGTGTTGAGAATTTGAACGTCCTTCTAATATAAATTATCTATGCACTGATTCTGTAAAGTGTCTAATGTAATGATTATTATTGTCTATGCACTATTCTATCATTGTCTTTGTAATATGGCATCTATCTGATTAAAGAAGATGTTTCGTCCAACTAACATTTTTTAATTACAAATTATACCTGCTCCCATACAATATGCAATGTAAGTGCACACACATAGATCTTTCATTTGTATTATATGTATGGATTCCTTACAGAAAACTGTGCTTTGTCACTTCTTGAACTTTTAAACGTGGCCGGAGTCCATCCCTCTGGTGTGCCGACAGTGTTTCCATAGCCCGCTGAAAAACCCCCAGTGAACGCACCGTGGAACCTCCGCCTGCCATGAGCATCCACCGCATACTGGTCCCCTTGCTCTTGGTACTTCCGTTTCGATGGTATGTCATCTGTTGGATAACAAGCATTGTTCAACTGGGTACTACCACTGTAACTCCTTCTAGCGTGAAGTTCTTACGTTTTGGTGGAAAGGTGTAGTTACTGGCTTACTTTCATTTTAGGTGACCATCTTAGACCTACTAGACCTGAGCAGTGACAGCCGAATGGTTGAAACTCAGCCTCTCAAACCAGGGTCCGATGTTCGAATCCCAGGCATGCCACCACTGATTTTTCTAAAATTATGTGCCTATTAAAAGTTAATTATCACTGCTTTACAGTGAAGGACAACCAGTGTCAGCAGTGGGACAATGGTGGGCTGACGGTATTTTAAACCTCGGGAGAAGCCATGCATCTATGATTGACTTCAAATAGAACCCCTGCGCTTTATGAAACATATTTTACATTCATGCTCCATTGATAAAAATATTCTTAAAACATATATTGAGTGTTTTAATTACATATGTTTCTAGTAATTCATCATTTAGGTACATAGACACACTACTACACTAGTGTGTCTATGATCATCAATCATGTCATCATAGATTTGGGTCTGGATGTGAAAATTCCTAGTATCCTACTTCTTATGCTGAGATGTGCGACTACTTATCATCCTGGCATCACATATGCTACAGCTATATCAGTAGTATTTAGGAGGAGATAAAGATTATTTGAGATTCGAGAATTTCATCTTTGATCAGATCAATCTCAAAGGAGTAAATAACCTGCTAACATTTTCACTTAAACCTAACAATAAGGCAGACGGGCCACCTGATGTAAAGTAGTCACTGTCGCCTAAGGACATTTGCAACACCAGAGAAGTCACCAATGCATCGCCAGATGTGCTTTTTTCGCACCTTTTTTGAAGAGCCCTTTGTCATAACGCTCCGAGAATACCTCAGGAGAAAGTTCATTCCACATCTTACGCGTGGCAAAAATGAGGGTGCAAACCAAACCGTGGTGACCGCCACGAGTCTACTTGGTGTGGAATTCGTCATAATATTATTTTATTAATAAAAATATTGTAATAAAATGAGAATACATTAAAAGTATTACAAACCCCACGGTTGAGTAAGGGGTCTCGTTTTATTGCCAAGCCGGCAGACACCTTCCTGATGGTCAGAAAGTCCAGCCCAAGGAGCTCTCCTGAGAGCGGCAGTAGTGTTTTGTGTTGTGCAACAAAGTTGCCTGCTGTACCACAAGGCCCTATTAAAAAGCTGTCTGAGAGGATGTATTATAATTATTCTAACTGGTACCTTCTTCAAAGGGGTCAAGAGGTGTTCCATAGCGTATGATGTTCTCATCTTCCGATTCCGAACTACTCATAATTGATCAACAAAAGCCTGTATACTTCACATGTAGAAGGCATGCAAAAAGTACAGTAAAAATTACTCAGTATGAATTACAAATTTAAATGTATAAAATGAAAATAAAATAAAACTTCTTGTGATTGCAATATTTATTACTTTTGACTTTGACAGTGACAATGACAACGCACGCCGCATTTTAGAACATTTTTTAAAATATGGTTATTAAGGCCTTGACTTCTTGTCTTTCAGCTCAACTTTTATTAACTTTCATTCAATAAAATACTTTTGTATTACCCATAGTTTTTAGAACACAGAAATATCTTAAATTGTGTACTTAATAAATATAATACATTCTGATCTGTTTGTTACTGTTGAGTTTGAGTATATTTGTGCAATGAGACTTTCATTAACAAAGCGTAATAAAGCCCAGTTTTAGTACTTTTTCTTTTTAGTTTCTGACTGCAAAATCTTATAATATTTATTACACGATATTGAATTGATACCTCATTATTGTGTTCGTACACGTTTAGTCAATAGTACAAAGTTTTTCCAACGTTACTATCGATTATGATTACAGCAATCAAATCTTATTAAGTACCAATCGGCTAAAAAACGTCTATTGGTCGACAATTTTAATACGTACAATACATAAACTCGAAAATCATTAGTGACCGACCGAAGGTTAATTGTTCGGCTCTGGCCACAACATTCGGCCGATGCCGAAGGTTAAAAAGTCATCAGAAATTCAGTTCTATATTGGCTTAAACGGTTCTTTTGACGATTTTTAATTTTGGAGATAAAGACCTATATTGATTGTATATAAATAACTTCTGGAGCTGAAAGTTTATTTGATACTATTCTAAAATTATAACAGTTCAAATAATGCGAATTTCACAATAGGGTTTTCGGTTGCTCTTTCACTTTAGACCCTTGCTACACTCGGACACTAAAATACATTACCGTCTTTCTGACACATTCGGGTAAAAAAATTACAAACATTTTCATTTAATTCGTATTTAATAATTTAATGATACAGTAACATGAGCTGTAAGCTTAAATTGTAAATCAACAGTGAAATATGCTCACAACCGTTCAGAATCAATAGAAAAAATATTCATAAAATCAGGAATATACAAGCCTTTAATTAACTCATGTTATGCAATAAATGGATACAAGCCAAAAAAAAATTCAATCGGTACCTATATTGCATGTTAATTTTTTAATAAGATTTTTTGTTTATTTGAGACTAATATACCAAATTAAAAAAACGCTTGTATAAGAACATATCACAGTTAAATGATACAAGTAAACATTCGTATACCACACAAGTTTGAGATTCATAGAGCAAAATTGTTTTTAAATCTATCATCTGACACCAAAACCGACAATTTTTTCATCTAGCAACATATCAGTCATGACATGCTGCAATTTGCTTATCGTACGAAACCGGTCATCGCTGTTCAGACATTCATTTAACAATCTATCCAGGTGTGGTCTTGAAGCGTTCACATGTTTTGGTATAGGATATAATAAAGGGTTATCATCTCCAGCTAGGATATAACACGCCGCCCATAGATTATGGTCACTTAAATGGTGCTTGCACATGTTTTCAATGGAGAATGTGAATCCTGGTCCCATTACCTCTCGGCTGTACCTCTGGTACCAGTCTGGAAGGTCGTTCCTGGGTGATATATGCTTATCTAACACTATAATGTCTTCTGGGTCTACAAATGTGATTTCATCTCTTTCATTGGCGACTATGTTGTCTAAGGACCAGTCCATGAGATAGAACCGGAATCTGAAAAAAATGAAACTACATACAGTGTTTTTGAAAAATTGTGTAATTCAATGATATTGGTGAAAAAAGATTTATTATTTCATAAAATTACGTCTTCTCTATCAAAAGTTACACAACAAACAAATTAAATTTATGATAACTTTGGTGAAATCATGGGGTACTACTAGAAAACAAATAAATTTAACAAAAAAGTACTTTTAATATGGCAATGTTCACTGTGTATGACTAAATAATATAACATTTATTCATTCCAACTCATTCCTTAAGATTGGCAATGGAACTGTGGCTAACCTCAGGTACAATAGAACTTATCTGGGATTGATTACACTTATATGGGTTCGATTGAACTTATCTGGGTTTAATCATTTGCTACTCAATATTATATAAAAAAAAATTATACAACATATCACCTCTTTTAAATGTGGTCAAAGCTACATCAAACTATCTATTATCTTAGTTTTAACATACCTCTCATGTTTAAATGTAAAGTCCATAGCTGCGTCCAGGATTTTCTGAGCATACTTGAGCCTCCTATGCCAGGCCACGTGGGTCAATGAAGATATTGGCTCCCCTTCAAAAGCAACCACCTCTAGCCTCCCACATACACCTGCATAGGCTGGAACTGGCCACCCTTTGGATTTTGGCAACACCTGGAATTTATAAAATTGAAATTTAGAAATGACCTAATAATGGTAGAATGAAAAGTAAGGTGCGTTGGGGTAATATTGGAGCTTGGGTAATATCAGTTTATTGAAATTGTAGCCAAATTAGGCCATCTCTATAAAAATCCGCTATATCAAGCATGTACATCATTTTCATGAGGTCATATGTGAAGTCACCAATTTTATCAAATTTGGCTAATTTGGTCTACAATTTCAAACATACGGCTTTACCCCTGCTCCGATATTACCCCAGGACCTTAGGTCATAGATATTATAAATTTATATATTTTAAAATTTAATATACAAATAGACCCATACCAAAATAGTAAACAGAGAACAGTAAGTAAGTATTTGGTAAATTTACTTTTTGGTGTAAATTACGGTAGTCAAAAGATGGCTTTATGTCACCTGACATAAAGCCACCTTACAAATATTATTTGTTGATTCTAATAAGTAACTGCATGCCATTTAATTGTTCCTTATTATAATTCTTAACATCTCTATCACAAAATGCCACAGGAAATTGAAAAAGAAAATAGACTTATTAGGATTCTAAATCATTACTATATCCATGTAAGAAAGTATTATAATTAATTTTAATCTATACTAATATTATAAAGCTGAAGAGTTTAGTTGTTTGAACGCGCTAATCTCAGGAACTACTGGTCCAATTTGAAAAATTCTTACGGTGTTAGATAGCTCATTTATCGAGGAAGGCTATAGGCTATATATCATCACGCTAAGACCAACAGGAGCAGAACACCAATGAAGAATGTTTCAAAATCGGGGGTTTTTTTTCTAATGAGAGCTTCCATTGCATCTGCTGCGTAAACAGTTAAAGTTTCGTAAAAATGTAGGTATGACAGAATAGAAGAAAAGTTCTAAAAAAACTTAACGACAGCATATGTCTATCTTTTCAGGTAAACCCACTGTACCCTTTTATATGCTAATCAAATTCTAGTTCAATGTTTCTGTTTATAACATGGCTCGGAAAGATTTTTTGCACGACAGAAAATGACATAGGCTACTTTTTATCTAGGAAAAATGCACGGGTGCGGGAAACATGTATTTAAAAAGATTAAAATAGAGATTATTAAAGGTATAAAATTTCGGTTGATGTATGTCACGTTACATTTCTTTTAAACGCGGGTGAAACCGCAGGCTTAGCTAGTTTTAAATATATATTTTAATTTAGAAATTAAAATATAAATACGTAAATTTTTGACGACCCACGTGGCGGAGCGGTCACCATACCGGTCTGACACTCAGTGGGTCCCGGGTTCGATCCCCGGCCAAATAGAAATTTAAATGATGAGTTTAGGTTTCTGTTCTGGGTCTGGGTGTTTGTGTATTCGCCTTTGTGTGTCCATGGCACCCATGACACAGGAGAAAATCCTACTGTGGGGCTATGAGTGTAGAAAGCGTGTGATATTTACCTGAAGTATAATAGGCTCCGGGTTAATACTGAGCATTGTCCAAATATTGATCATTTCAGACTTAAAGTTCCCTTTCCTATTATTAGTTAGCGGTTGCAACAGATCATAAATGCTGTACGCATACGGACATAACACGAGGCCTTTGCGAGGCTCTGTGTCCGGGAACGAGAGGTTAAACTGAACAATGTCGATAATTTTATTATCAACAGTGCTAGTATTGAGTAAGTTTACCGGCTTACAGTCGCTTTTCAGCCCCCAAGTCTTACAAAGATTAGTATCCAGCTCATTCAACTCCCAGTCATGCGCTAGTTTCTTCAAAACGACTTTGCGATTGGATTTCGTGTAGCCATAGTAAATATTCTTCGCATTGAACACTCTCGTCCAGTGATTATGGGACTCTATAGTAATTTGGTTCGAGTATAATTCCGGGCATATCGAAACACCGTAACACGCGGGACAGCGGTGCAAATCGGTGATGTGCATCGCCTGGGGCGCTTTTAAGTTCCCAAATAATAATACTGAAGCGTAAAAAGATATAACAAAAGCCGCGGTGACTAAAATAACTCGTTTACAAAATCTACGCCGCATTAACATTTTCTTATAGATTTTATCCGTCATGTTTTTGGCTCATTAAAGTAATTTTGTATGCATCTTTAGTTCAAGCCATAGCTTTGAATTAAATAAAATAATAATTGGTGTTATAAAATTACGTCCGCATTGCTAACAAAGACATTGGAACTTTTATTTTGAATTATGCGTCGGAAATGTCACTGCCAAAATAGACAACTTCAAATACGACATTTTTTAAATATTGTCAGTATGGCTTAGGATTCTTGCTTTTCATCTCGAATTTCGTTATCAGTAAATTCTTTGTTTATATATAATAAACATATATTATTATTTTATCTTATGACAATAATCAAAACTATATTTTAATAACCATCGATCTCTGTAGTCAACGGACTTACCTTTAAACGCATTAAATTATTCTTGTAGCGATTTTTTAATTTATTACATTGCTATTTAGCTGTCATAAATACGCTTGTATATAATTGCTAAGCACTGTACTGTCAGCTTCTTAATAGCGAAAAGATAATTTTGGGCTGAAAGATAAGAAATTAAGGCTATAAGAAAGTATTTAAATAAACTATCGTAACATATGTCAACATTACTGCTAAACGTCAGCTGTCACTGTCAGCATCAAAATAGTGTCAAAACAAGAGCTTGTGTTATAAGTTTGTACAATAATATATTTTATATTTTATTTAATATAGATATTTGGACGTTTTATTTCAAAGTACACTTGTAAAAAGTGGTGTTAATCGTCTGTGCACTATTTAATTACTTTTAAATATAAAAATGGTGGTTAACGCACCCGATACGCCTATACAGGCTGAAGTGATATTTGTAATAGAAGCGACTGCCGCAAACAGTGCCTATATAAATGAACTAAAAACCAATTACATAGTGCCAACGCTTGAGTAAGTATACGTTTATATAAAGTCGTCATCTCAGTGCTGTTCTACTGCCTGGTGCTGCTCTCTTTTCAGCACGAAATTTATGTTCTCTATCTCTTTCTGGTTCAGAGACAGGTAGCGAGCCCTCTTTGCCTAATTTCGAGCCTTGATGACGGAGGGGCTACATCGACAACCTTTCCGAGGTGTGAGAGCTCTATGCCTAATATATGGTTCATGCAAAAGGGCATTAGGCTAGCTCCATTGGCCATTGCTATCAAAAAGACGAGCGGGTCAGAAGATATCCCCGCAGTGGTGTTGATGTGGTGGAAAGACGTGCGCTCCCGAATTGGCTCCGATCTTAACCCGCTTATTCTCGCTATGTTATACCACAAGACAATTATCATTTTTGTAGAAGGTAGCCCAATGTAGCCTTCTGCACCCAATACCTGAAAAAGGTAACAAAAGTGATCCGGCCAACTACAGGCCGATAGCGATAACCTCCCTGCTCTCAAAGGTAATAGAGTGAGTTATCAATACACAGCTCCTGAGGAACTTCAAGGACCACCAGTTAATTAGCGATCACCAGTATGGTTTTTACTATGAATGCAATACTGTGGACGAAATGATTACACTATTTTACAAAATTCTCAGAGAAGTAATATTAAGTATATAACCAAAACAAAAATTCAAACTTTGGCATTGACCAAAATTTCGGCCCAATTTTGCCGAAGCCGAAGGTGGATTTTTTGGTCAAAAATGGCCGAAGCCAAAGCATCGGTTGGACACTAGTGTCAGACCAATACGGATATCGCTCCACAAGGGTCACATGAATGTATTACTGGACGGTCCTCTCTAGAGATGCTGGAATAGTGCATACACCATTGTTCGTTAGGCAGTAACATAGTCATAAGTTTAGATTAGTTTTGGTTTAGTTTAAGGTATTAATTTAAGGACTAACATAGGTTTAAGTGGCAATTGCTTACTAACATCTTCTTGTATGGACCATGTTTGAATTAAAGTTAAAGTTATTATTATTTTTTTCCCCCAGATACTTCCATGGAGGTCCATTAGAAGAAGCTGGTGGGAGTGGCTCAGTGTACGGTATAGTTGCATATAAAGCTGCAGATTGCAGCCCAGGTCTGCCCGTGTCTACGTACGGACCGTTCACATGCCCGCAGAATGTTGTTGAGACTGTTGATAAAATACAGTAAGTATTGTGTAGTACAATATCGTATTTTATAAGAATGTAATACCAAACTAACATGCGTCAGTTTAAAAGTGTGATGTTATAAATAATAACAGTGGTCATAACCAACCACAGTGAGTGCACAAATGTAATCTTAAAGGTAGCCCTACGTAGCAGATGTAGATGTAATAACGGGGGCGTCTTACCCTCCGGTTTCTCGGATGCTACGGCTAAGTCGACATAAGGGCGGTTGGGCAAGGATATTCAGGCCTTGAGGGGTACCCTCTTTACCCGGGCAATTCTCTAAGAAAGGGGTTCGCAATCTTTTACAGCCGTCGGATCACTTACAAGTTCAGTATCATATCACGGCGCTCTATACCCTATGGTAGGGCGCCGTGACACTTTATATATGTAGATTGGATCGCTACCTTATATACATTGGATATAATTGAAACAAGTAGATACCTACAATACAGTTATAGCAGTTAGATTAAAACATTTTTTTTTTTATAATAATAGAATAACTCAGTCAAATCACTCACGGCGCCCTTCTTTACTTTCTACGGCGCACAGTTTGGGAACGCCTGCTGTAGGAGATCGAATACTTCCCGGATCCTTAACGTTTATACATAACTAGCTGCGCCCCACGGTTTCCCCCGCGTATTAGTTACTAATTTATGTATTTATTTGGATAAGAATAAATATTATATTTATAAAAACAACTTCGCAAATAATGCATTATTTTGGAAATAATCATATTAAGGGTACAGTGAGTTTACCTGAAAAGATAGACATATGCTGTCGCTGACTTTTTTTTAGAACTTTTAAAGGGAATCAATTCTGTCATACATATTTTTTACGAAACTTTAACCGTTTACGCAGCGCATGCAGCGGAAGTTCTCATTAGAAAAAAATACACCGATTTTGAAACATTCTTCATTGGTGCTCCGTTCCTGTTGGTCTTATCGTGATGATATATAGCCTATAGCCTTCCTCGATAAATGGGCTATCTAACTCCGAAAAAATTTTTCAAATCGGACCAGTAGATCATGAGATTAGCGCGTTCAAACAAACAAACTCTTCAGCTTTATAATATAACTAGCTGAGCCCGCGGTTTCACCCGCGTTTAAAAGAAATTTCATTGGTGCTCCGCTCCTGTTGGTCTTAGCGTGATGATATATAGCCTATTGCCTTCCTCGATAAATGGGCTATCTAACACCGAAAGAATTTTTCAAATCTGACCAGTAGTTCCTGAGATTAGCGCGTTCAAACAAACAAACTCTTATGCTTTATATTATTAGTATAGATATTAGTATACTAGCTGAGCTCGCGGTTTCACCCGCGTTAAAAAGAAATGTAACGTGACATACATAAACATTATGCATGCAGCGGAAGCT
>MOOZ01000052.1:222725-234067 GCA_002930495.1 Cecropterus lyciades | reverse complement strand
CCCCCTCTCTCTCTCTGTCTCTCTCTCGCTCCCTGTGCTATAACAATGTTTGTATATTTTCGTGGAAATCTCGCCAAATTCCATTCAGTCCACGATTGACGTCGCGTCCATATGCCGTCAGGTTTTGCTGTGTCTTGTACCTTATTTTTCTTCTGCTTTTTTTAAACATGAGAAAGTTACGAATTAGAAATTTATTCTGAAAATCGTTTTTACAAGCTTTTTGGCGGACCCATTAATTTTTATGGACCTCCATTATATGGTTAAGAATGCGAAAAAATAAAATGACGTTACTAAAAACTTTTTTTTTTTTTTTTTATATCCATTCATTAGTATCAGAAAGTCCCCGAATTGGGTATTGCCGGTAGTCCCTGCGCCTAGTATGCGTGTTGGTGACCGCAGAGGGTGTTAATGTCACACACGAAGACGCCTTTGCCCACCTCCTGGATTTTGTCCCTCAGTCGCCTCCTACGGCATCCACGGGAAGATAGGGAGGGTGGCTATTGAACATCGATACTACAGGGCACAATTTTAAAATTAGTAAATATTAATTCTTTTTTTTTACCGTATAAATAATGATCGTATAAGTTTCGAAAATTTAAATCGTTTAAAAATAACTGAACTACTGTGACCTCCGTACGAGTTTCTTACATTTTCTCAGAACAATGATTGTTTACGTTTTCGATCATACGTTGCGATGTTCATTACACGTTCACGTTTCCGTTTTCGACCGAACCTTGCAATGTAAATTGCAAATTGGCGAAAGTGTAAACAATGATTCTTTTATGGAAACGTAATAAACTCGTACTAAGGGTACTGACATTTCATTTAATTTATTTTATATGTATTTGTTTCATTTTTTTTACATATTTATTTTGTTTGTTTATTTCATATACGTCCTGTGTTTTTCAGTGGGCGACACCGAACGTACCATCGCGTACATGTGTCCGAACGACGCCACCCACGTCGTGGTACAGTGGGCCATCTGGATGAGTGGAAATATAGGTTTGTGCTCCTTATTCATTACAAAGTTTTATTTAACTTCACATGTCTATGAATGTATTTTTAAAAATCTTGCAAGGAAGATTTGGACCACTACCCGGGGAATTATGAATTCAAATTTTGAGTGATTGGTTTGCATGGCAATGCATGATTAACTCAGTGGCAGCACAGTGGCGGATTTACCAGCAGGCTGAGTAGGCTGAAGCCTAGGGCGATTTTAAGGGCGGCAAATATAATGCTAACGCGTTGATTCTTTTTCTTCCACGTCGTCGTAAGATCAGTGACTAGGACTGCGCGGCTCAGAGGGATTAATGACACTCGAGTGGTATGTCTTGAGGGGCGGCAGTATATTTATATCTGGCGATCTTTTTATTTCGTTGACTTAAATTTAAAAAATGGGTGGCAACGAATGACGAACTCAATTTCGGTCACGCCACTGAATAGGCTAGCCTACTGGCGGCAAATATGTAAAACCGCCACTGTGAATCTAATATGGCGGACGCCCTAAAATGGCGGACTTATTATTTTTATCGGACCCCTTGATATGGGTATCAAATTTTTTTTTAAGAAAAATACGAAAAACCCAAGCTTGTATTAAAAACTTTATTAATATAAACTTAGTTGTCTCTTAAATAGTGATCCAACTATAGAAGTTCGATTTATTTTGTGAAATTATTATTTAAAATTTTATGAAACCGTTCGGTCTAACAGTAGACATATGCAAAAGTTCCTCCATATCGAAAGCGTCAACCTAAATGCATCTAAAAACATTTTGATTTCGATTTTGTAATTTCGCAAAGAATCCCTTTCCAGCGGTGCCGCTAACTCCACTCCACCCTCCGGAGATGCTGAAGTACTTCCTCCAGGACTGTGGCGCGAGCCTGGTGGTGTGCACGCAGGAGTACGAGAAGACCCTTCGCCCCATCACCCTGGAGACCTCCAAACCACTACTGACCACCACACGGACTGGCCAGGAGGAAACAAGCCAGGATAAGCTGGGACTCCAGCTGACTCCGAAGACTGAGATACTGGCTGACACGGGCAGATCGAACTCCTGGTATGGGAATACTGAAGCGATGCTCATTTATACTAGTGGTGAGTTGATATGACTTTTCATGTTACTATAACTGCATCATTATTATATAAACTTAGGGAAACAAATTATCAGAAAACGACTGAAAGTGAAAATAGAAAAGGAGACTGTTCTGTTACAACATTTGCAATCTTAATATTAGCAATTGATGATAAGTGGTCACTGTCATGGAAATCTACAAGCAACTTCATAAATAATTCGTGTCCCATCTGAGATCAATCACTCATGCATTGCTACTCCTGAAGATTGAGATGGTCGTCTCATATAGCATGGTGATAAAAAGAGACCTAATGCGAAATTTGCATTTCATGGAAGTAACAACATTTTAAGAAATTACTTAAAGTACGCGGTTTTTAAATGAAGATAGCATTTTTGTTTGTCCTGTTTTTCCTATTCTAGGACGTAATCCGTTACTATTGATTCGCTTCTTCTACTTTGTGTCTAGACTATAGACTACATTATTAAGTGTAGATTTTAGTATTTAACTCAATTTGTCAAAACTTTGAGTTGGGTCACTTTCTGTTTCACTGTACGATATATACGTGAGCCGTCAACCACATCCTCACCGAAACGCATGAACTGCTTCACGCTAGACGCAGGTGTTGCGTTACCTCCCCGGTCGAACCATACTCTTTCTAATGATCGACGTTTACGATCAGGTACAACGAGCAAACCCAAGGGTGTGGTGTGGACCCACAGTATGCTGAACACCCAGATTGCAGCGCTGCAGACTGCCTGGCAGTACTCTGGGAACGATGTGGTGTTGCATACTCTGCCGCTACACCACATACACGGACAGCTGAACTCTTTGAACGCGTCGCTGGCTGCTGGCGCTAGGTGAGAAGATTCTAAATGTTTCGTAACTTGTTGTTTTGGCCGAAGTTTCGTACGTAATCTGTACTTACGGCATTTTAGACAAAGAATAACTAACGAAAAATAATTTCGTCAGAAATAAATAGTTTTGGAAAAAAGGTATATTCTGTCCCTAAAAGTGTTGTCCAGTAGCATATTGAATTGAAATGACTTTTTATATGGGAAAGTTGTGATACGAAAAAACTTAATGTCCCTCAGTTTGCCAGTTTTGGACACATCAAGTAGTATTTTGTGTAAAGATTCTGATGTTAAAGTTACACATTTCGGTGAGTTTGTAGATGTTTGTTGATATCGATTGAATTTCATAAAAAATGAAGGGTATTACTATGGAGAACGACAGATAATAGGAGCACATAATTATGACAGCTAAAGCGAATCTTGTGAAGTTTGAGAAATGATTAGACAACGCAAACTAGTGCAACAACCTTTAGCAAATCTTTTATCCTATCGTAGCACCTAAGTTTTATCCGTGTTCAACTCGAACTAACCGAGTGACGTAATGAACAGAGTCCGCATGCTGCCGTCATTCGCGTCCCACACCGTATGGGCGAAGCTGCTCGGCACGGGCGAGCGGGACGAGGCCAAGGTGTCGGTGTTCCACGGCGTGCCGGCGATGTACGCGCGGCTGGTCGGCGACCACGAGAGGATGTTCGCGGACGAGCGCACCGCGCAGTACGTGCGCGCGACGCTGTCGGCCCGCGTGCGGCTCATGTGCGCCGGCTCCGCGCCGCTGCCGGACAGGCTGCTCGCGCGCTGGCAGGAGGTGAGGGGGGGAGGGGGCCGCGCAGTACGTGCGGCGACGCTGTCGGCCCGCGTGCGGCTCATGTGCGCCGGCTCCGCGCCGCTGCCGGACAGGCTGCTCGCGCGCTGGCAGGAGGTGAGGGGGGAGGAGGGGTGACGCGATGGAAAGATGTTTATACGCTCGAAACAGATGTAAGGGGAAAGGGAGGAAACTTAACCTGACATTTTAGTTAAAAATAATTGCAAAATCGATTCACCTAGTCGAAAGTATCGAAGGTTCAAACTTGAAAAAAAATACAGTCGAATTGAGAACCTCCTCCGTTTTTGAAGTCCGTTAAAATGAAAACTTATTTCTATTTCTTATTGATTCTATTTCTATCTTACATTGTCAATTAAATCCGACATAAAAACCCATCTCAACTGCATCATTCCATCATCAGATATCCGGCATCCGCTTGCTGGAACGCTACGGCATGTCGGAAGTGGGTATGGCGCTCAGCAACCCGTACCGGCCAGTTGAAGCGCGGGCGGTGGGCCGCGTGGGGGCCCCGCTGCCGGGGGTCGCGGCCCGCATCGCCGCCGCGCACGAGGGGGCCCTGGAGCCCCTCGTCACCGTGGAGACTCCGCCGCCGACCCTGCAGGTGGGGCAATTGATTTATGTATAACTTAATATCAATAATACATAAGAAACTCAATTTTCTTGGTGGATCTTCCGGATCTCAATTGAGGTCGTGTTCCCATACGATGGTAGTGTAAGAAAATATATTGTAGCGGCGCGATACCTACAGTAATATGAGCTCGCGCCTCCCATGTGATGCTGAGCACGCGAGACGACGCAAGCAGCGAATAACAAAGGAGTACGTCATACGCGTCATACTGACACTGGCCAATAGGAAGACGCAACCTCGAACACACTATCAGAGTTTGATAGAATCTCAGCATATATAGAAATGATCCGAAGTTAACATCGACCGCGCTCCCAGGCAGTGGCATCGCCTGGCGGGATATCTCCCCTTTTCCTCCACAATATTATACCTGTCAATTTTAAAGTGCCCCCATTTCATCACAGTTAGAATAATTTACTAATTTATTTCATAAGAAATAAAAGAAAACCTCTGAATGAAATCCAAAAAAGAATAATTACATTAATGGTTCAGTACAATTCCGCTCGTTAAAAAAGGCCTGGTTACGTCTAAAAACAGCGCGCAAGTAACAGTAAACCTATGGCACAATGGCCTTTTTCATGAATAAATATATGTATAAATATATTACCATTATTTTTTAAAGTTAATTTAATTATTTTTATTACTGTACCTAATATTGTTTAATATATTCTAATATTGTAAAATATAAAGTGCGTGCTAGGTTACTGACGGTGCACACCTTGATGGTAGAATGTAATGTTACCATTTCTTTACTAAATTAATGCAATAAATAAATAATTATTATTATTATTATGTTAATTGGGTTATAAAAAACACCCGCTGAGTTTCTTGCTGTGTCTTAGTTGAGGTCGTGTTTCGATCTGGTATTGTAAGAAAAAAAATATTGCAACACACAATTCATTTGTTGTTAAACAATATATTAAATTGATCTGATTTATCCAGATCACAGTGAAGAGGTAAAGTCTGTCGTCCACCAAATACTAAGAAAAAATATTAAAATGACAATTTGTACAAAATAATGACTTTCATTTCTTTTGATGTACAATATATGAAATTGACCTGAAATTTTCAGATATCCCTGGAGAGGTTAGGTCTGTCGTCCACCAAGGATTACTTCGAAGCGAAGGACTTCGAATGGCAGCGGCCCATTGTCACAGAGCATAAGCCGAGCGAAAACGGCGTTTACGAAGGCGAGCTGCTACTGAAAGGGCCAGGAGTCTTCTCAAGGTAACCTTTTAATTTTTTTTTCGTTGGACGTTGGGACGAGTATGGTTCGTCGTATTATTGATGTAAGTGAGCATATAGTCTAGCTGATGGAAGCCACTTGACTAAGGTATAGAACAGGGGTGGTATCTGAAATTAAGCTCAGGCGCATGGCTACTCCTGAAAACTAAGATGGTCGCCTTATAAGTGAGCAGGCAAACACACTCTTCTATTAAAACGCAAGAACCACTTCACGCTAGAAATACGTGTGGCCGTGGTACCTCTCCAGTCGAACTAAACTGCTTCTACCACCTAGTAAAGTACCAGTACTGTTAGACCTGTTTCACAGTGCTTATTTTCTTTTTAAAAGTTCCTTGAAGCATTTTGGATTTCCTTGGAAGGTAGAGGGAGAAAATGATACTCTCTTTACTCTATCTATCCTTTCCCTTTTAAACAGGGGAAAAGGGAGGAAGTATTCTCTCCTTTCATCTAACACACATATCTCCCTCCAGGTATTGGAACCGCACCCCTCAAGTGTCGTCACCAGACTTCACGCTCGACGGCTGGTTCCGTACAGGCGACATGGCGTCATACGAAGATGGCCGCTTTCGTATCCTCGGCAGGACCTCCGTGGACATCATCAAGACCAGCGGGTACAAGGTGAGCGCTCTCCAAGTGGAATCAGCTATACTAGAACACCCTAGCGTTGCCGATGCAGCAGTTCTGGGTATCGAAGACGAAAACTACGGAGAGGTGGTCTCGGCGTTGGTAGTCCTGAAGGAAGGGGCCACGTTGACCCTGAAGGAGCTGAAGGAAGTCGCCGGGAAGAAGCTGGCGCCCTATCAGCTACCCAGAACGCTGGTGATCGTGAAGGAAATGCCCAGGAATGCGATGGGGAAGCTGGATAAGAAGGAGATAAGGAAGCTGTATGGAAAGGACCTTGCTTTGAAGAAGTAAGATTGAGGGGGTTACGTGGAATTTATACGGGAAGGGAAGCTTTGAAGAAGTAGGGAGGGGGAATAACGTTGAGTAATTCTAATGGACGTTTTATCAATGTTGTCAATTGAAAGTTGTTTTCGATAGGGAAGAGGTCGAAGCCTTAGTGTTTCAAGAACTATCGTCATTTTATACCGAGTGTGACATGTTGTTGTATAATAAATATAATATTAGTTTTATTGGAAATATATACCAATGTTGCCAGTTAGAAAAAAAGGGTAAGCATTTTTACGCGAATATGTATAAATATTACCAGTGTTGCCATAACTACAAAAACTGTCGGCAATTTTAAGGAATTTTCACTTTTTTGTGGGCTAATCGTGTTGAGAGTGGTCCACACTGTAACTCGGTTTAACCGGATTCGTTGACACACTCGACACTCGGTTTAACCGGATGTATTGACCGAACGGGCTTGTTTAGATTAGGTCAGTCACTAAATTGTGTCACCCATTCGGTGTAATCGGTTTCGTTAGCTTAACTGGCTTGATTAGATTAGTTCAGTCACCGAATGCGTCGCATTTTCAATTAGATCGGTCACCGAACGGGACGTCTGCGTTCAATCAGCCGACTCCCACTCCTCTTATTTCTCCAACAGGACGTAGTTATGACCAAATACGGCTACCGATTTTATGAATTGTTCAGCTGACCTAATATAAACAAGCCGTAAGTGGTCGTCTTGTATGTAACTGCTCCTAATATGACCCATATTAACCTCATCACAATATTATGTAATTTAATGCGCTTTTCATTATTATGGAAAGAACATGTAACATGTATGGGATTTAGCATAATTCAAATGTTTTTATTTTGTATAAGCCTACGGGACACTTAGAAATTGTAAATTGATATATTACACTACCACCGGACCAGAACGAATCTTGTATATGTCGGATCGTCATAATTATTAGGTCCCTCCTCGGACATTACGTGGGTTATCAAGCAAAGAGATACAGAAAATACCTTATAACCACTTTCATTACGTTAACAATTTAGCACAATATAAACCACAGCGAGCAAACGAAACGAACAGTTCTTAGAGTGGAGGTATGGCAGAATGGTCACTGAGCGCCGTTCACGCGTATGGCCCGACCTTAATTCTGTTGTAGCACGAAGTTATCAGAATGTCGTCGCGACGGTGCTGCCATCTGACAGAACTCGTGCTGCGCTTCGTTTACCGTCCAGACTAATGTCCGTCTCCGACATATAAATATCTACATGCTCCGCCATTTTGAAATACATATTTTTGGCGGCAATTTCAAACATGTGTCAATTGACGGAGTAAGTGATAACAATCAAAAATCAGTAAATGATAAGATTTCAAAGAGACACTTTGAGATATTTGAGTTCGTTTGTCATTTGTGATAAAAAAAAATTGTCTACAGTTTTGAACTCAAATATCAGTACACTCAGAACGGAAGGGACCGAACTCAAAATTTTGTATAATTGAGTTAAAATTTTCAAGTCTATCGTTGAGCGAATAATAAGTTACAATTTCCTTTTAGAAAAGGACAAACATAAATGTAACGACCTTTTGACCGATTTATTTAAGAAACTCCAAAATGTGAACATATTTATGTAAGCTTATCATAGCGATATTGACGTTTTGTTAATTTCTCAAAATGAAAATTTCGCTTTATGTCTCTTTTATTTTCACCGCGCGAAATTTCTGAAAGTACATCGCTTATAGCATTTTATAACTGACTACTTCTTGATTTTAATCTTTTATATATATTTCTATTTAATATATGAACTGCCATATCGCACTAAAAAAATAAAAAGGACTTATCGCGAAATAAGTATTTTGTGGAAAATGAAATTGTGTTCGCATTTTGGAGTTTCTATTAACGAGTCTTGAATGGTTACTCTAATTCGCTAGATGACAGAAAGAAATTTAAGGTTCTATCCATTTCGTTCTGAATGTACGATATTTTATCACTGGCCTCTGAAAATAGTTTATATATTCATTTATATAATATAGGTCACTAACATACTGTTCACTGATACACGGTAAAAATGTTAATGGGGAAAGTAGTTGCATAAGTGACAGTACTTTGCAAAGGGAGATCTCCCGCCAGGCGAGTTGATCATGCCTGGGGGCGGCCGTGCTCCGACAGTTTTGAGATGACAGGATGTTGAGAAAACTCTGATAGCGTGATTCAGAATACGTTGACGTCATCTGTTGATGAGTAGCGGGAAGTCGCCACAGTACAATTATGAGTGACGACTGCATGCAATACATCATCGCTTTTATAGACTAAATAATAAATATTACAATTATTAACAAAATCAAAATGAAAAATTATCACGAAATATTGAAAAAAAAAAACAAGATTAATTAGTTACAAAAGTCCAAATTAAATATTATTACACAAAATTATTATCTTAAGTTTTTTAAATTGTCAGCGAATATATCTTAGTTTATGTCAAATTTGCGGATACACGGGTATGTTAGCAAGATTTCATCTATACATATAAATAAAATTGAAGTGTCTGTTTGTAATATAAAAATAACAGCTTTTTACCAAATGCATATGGAAGTATATATGATACTGATAACAAAAAAAATCATTAAAATTTTTGTCTGTCTGACTGTGTGTCTGTTTGTTCTGGGTAATCTCTGAAACCACTGAACCAATTTTGACGGAACTTTCACTGTTGGATAGCTGATGTCATAAGACATAACTTAGGCTACTTCTATTTTAGAAAATTTAATTAGGGTTCCGCATAAAAAAATTAAAACCTAAGAAACCGCGCGCGCTCTACGCGCACGTATATGTTACTATGTCAAATTATATTTTTAAACGCGGGTAAAACCGCGGGGCTCAGCTAGCTTGAAATATAATCTTTTTAGAATTTCCTCGTAAGGGGTGATCAAATATAATCCGTATGGATCTTAAATGAAAACAAAATATGTTGAATAACATATAAAATATAGCCACTCAACATGATGTGATATCTTGATAGCCTTATTCTTAGAAAAGAATATCTATGTAGATAGAATATGAATATCTATGGACCAAGTCATAAAAGAAGTGAATTTGTAGGTTCGACCCTATCTTAAATACATATAAATGAAAATACATACATTGATAAATATGTAATAATTAAAAAATATATTTTTATATATATTATTGGAGTAGCCATCAGTCCACCTGATGGTAAGTGACCACTACCACCCATGAGCACCTGTAATCAACCCTAGATGAGTGGCCTGAGGTTGGCCACTGATGCATTGCTACCCCTGAGAACTAATTTGGAACGCCTCGGAAAAGTATATTTTCTTTACCAGAACACACCAGCGCTTAACACTCCATGAAATTTATCAATACATAATTAGAATACATAGGGTTGTTGGTTTGTTCTGCCAAACAAATGTAAAGAATAATATAAATAATGTTTTTTTTTATTTTTTCTTCAACTAGGCGTACTAAGTTAGTCTTTTCACCCTGGCGTCGCTTAGAGTACAAACGTTCCGGATTTTTTTTTGTCTTAAATATATCGTAACTTAGCCGTATATTATATAATTTGGAAGCCATTAAAATATTATTAAATCTACTATGAAATAATGTTATGGCTTAAAACAGAAAAATGTATGATTTTATACATTTTTCTGTTAAAAATCTATGTAAATTATTCGTAATCAATATAACAAAATTGATTAGTCTTTTATTTCCTTTGACGTTGAGATAATGTTTTCATTTATGTAAGACATATTTATAATGTAACGTAAAACAATTTATTGGACAAAATATGAATGTAGTATTATATGTTAACAAATAATTAAATTATCTAATGTTCACTTCCATACTACACGCGACAACTACAAAATTAAGTTTTACAACATTTGTGTAAACCTAGTTTTTTTATTATTTAACATTTTAAAGCTTAATGTTTAAACAAAGTGTGTAGTGTGTCTAATAAATAAATACAAACACACATACGAGCCTTCACTTAAGGGATTTCACACAAAGTGAATATCGATCCCTCGCGAAGCTACAACTGGAGAACCGATATTGTGTGTCGATACTAAAAAAACTAGTCATGAGATTTTTAAAGTTATCAATGGTAGTCTGAGGAAACAATTAATTTTGTAAAAAAGGGCCGAATATAGTTTGGGAATCCCTGGTGTAGGATTTTGACAATAGCGTTATGGTAAATCGAGTTTTTCCACCAAAAGCTCGTCCGACGCGTGCAATGCGTGATTGAATGCGTGTTATGATACACGCATATTAATACTTATTGTTTTGTGCATTTAAGTTAGACGTCCTACGTGGGCAAGGTGGTGGTACGCCTATTTTATTCACAATCTTAACACGATCCAGGAATGGATTAAATGGACCTTCGATTTAAGGCGACCGAGACAGATGACCACTACTCGCAACATTTAAACGATTGCGACATGCGACAAAAACTTCTCTAGAACCAGTGATGTCGCGTGCCACGCTTAGTTCAAAAATTTATAAGTTTTTAAAATAAACGTGGCATTTAAAAAGGTCTTAAAACAATCGTATTCATTTCATATATGGGTATCAAGTGTGTATGGGAGTGTTTGAAATAATACACCGCCATCTTGAGGCGTCTGCCATATTGAATTTAAAATGACGTCTTGACGATTAAATATGTATGAAAAGTTTCAGCCCAATCGGTTGGGGTTAACAAGTTTAAAATGCAGATGAGCCTCTTATATATCAGGGATGTAATGGATATGTTTCGGATCTCGATACGGATATAGGAATAATATTATACCATTATCGGATACGGTTACGGATATG
>MOOZ01000052.1:133757-149383 GCA_002930495.1 Cecropterus lyciades | reverse complement strand
GCTCAGCTAGTATGGTGTATTGAGCGTACCTTGGATATCGTTTTGTAGAATTTCTTGAAATATTGGAAATAGTGCGTCTTCAAACGCCGATATGGCGTTGGGATTTGCTTTCGATACCAACCTAGAAATGAAAAAATAAAAAATTACTACAATTTTCAAAACTATACATATATATTTTTTACTATTTGAAAGTAGCAAACGAGCCGCATCAGATGTAGCCCATCTGATGGTAAGTAGCCACTGCCGCAGCTGAACATCTGTTATCAACTCCAGGTAAGATCAGTCTTACCTGAAGTTAGTCACAGATGCGTTGTTACCCCTGAGGACTAAGTCGGAATGCCTCGGATTGGCATGTCTCCATTACCACACTTTTCAGACCAGATTACAGCAGCACCTAACCCTGGTGATATTAAGCAGAAACAGGTGTCGCGTTGGTGCCTCTGGAGTCGAACCACAAAGAGTCCTTCAACCTACTTTTCATCACAGCACAAAAAATGGAGCAACAAAACGTAAAATGCATTCTCATTGTTAAACTTTTGTATTGTAAAACCTATGGACATCTGTAAGCCAACAGGGGTTCTATCTTAAATCAATCACAGATCTGTCGCTTCTTCTTATGACTGACTGAGATGGTCGCGTCATTTATAAGTGATCCGACAACCACACCCTGCAACCAAAAAGCTAAAACCGCTGCACACTAGAAGAAGGCGCAGCGATGGTACCTACCAGGTCGGACTAAACTGGTTCCACCACCTGGATAAACTGCTAAATCTTACTAATATTATACAGGCAAAAGTTTGTGAGGATGTATGGAAAACTATTGGTCAGATTTGAATGAAATGTAAGCACACCAATATTTTATGTCCTGGATTAACACATATTTTTTTTGATAATATGGATAGTAGCAAACGAGCATGCAGCCCACCTGATGGTACGTGGCTACTGCCGCCCATAGACAACTGTAATCAACCCTAGGTAAAATCAAAGTCTCACCCAAGGTTAGCCACAGATGCTTTTCTACCCCTGAAGACTAAGATGGAATGCCTCGGAAAGGTATGTCTCCCTTACCACACCCTTCAGACCAGAACACAACAGCGCATGACACTGTTGTTATTAGGCAGAAATAGGTGTGGCGGTGGTGCTTCCGGAGTCGAACCACAAAGAGTTCTACCACCTTCAAACATATTTTTATCTTGGTAAACATGACCCAAGCGAACGAAACCGCGGGTAACAACTAGTATGATCTAAATACTCACGAAATAGCCAAGGAGAGCGTCTCAAACAGGTAGTGATTGAAATGTGGCTTGCTTGGATTTTTTGCTACCACCGCTAATAGGTTAGCCAGCTTGGGCAAGGCCTCACCGAGGTACGGTAGCGAGGCCTCGCGGAGACAGGCCAGGGTGCGGAGTATTGCTGTAAGTACATGGTAGGGTTAGTGTTTTATTGACTTAAGGGGGTTTAACGATTGCGTAAGAAGGAGGGTACTTTTTTCATGACGTCGTCATGGTCCCTATAAATAACTACGGTAAGCACTCCTCACATCACATTCTTTGCCGTTCTCCCAGCACCCAGCCGATACCTGCCGTGACATACTTATTGTCGTTCCTCTGCGTAACCACGGTATCCCTCCTCACACTACACCTGTCACCCAGCCGCTTTGGGAACCACCATCGCTACCCTTTACTCTATATTCGACGTCGGCTCAAAAGAACCACGCTGTGCACTCCTCACACCATATCCATCACCCAACCGCCTTGACACGGTATCAACCATTCAAGGCATTCTCGCGGTTCATCTAAGTAATCACGGTATGCACTCCTCACACTACATCCTCTACCCAGCCGATGCAACACGGCACCCAACCGTCATGACGTGTCACCCAGAGCCTTGGCACCTCGGTACCCACTCAGCACCTACGATACCCACCCTTCATGACGTACTCGTTGTGGTCGTGCGGGTCGTGAGGCGCCAGCGCCGCCAGCAGCGCCCCCAGCAGCTCCCCGCAGCAGGGCTCCACGTCCGCCCTAACGAGCATCCCGCCGGCGATCAGCTTCTCTATAGCGCATGCGCCGTAAGTGCACACGACTCCGCGCCCCGATACGTGCTTTATCTGTGTGAGTAATACGTACGAAATTGTGAAAAGATAAGATAAGAATGAAAAACAATCTTTTTGAAAATTAAAAAGATATTACACTATATTGTACAATGGAATTTTATATGTATAACTTGTTATTAAATATCGCACATTGAAAACGAAAGAGACCGAATACAAAATTACGGCAATTTGAGTTAAATACTTGAACGTGCTCCTTATAACGTAAACTTTACGTCCTTTTAGTAACAACGCGCTTGAAAAAAAAACTCCCCAAAATGCGAATACAACGTAATTATTACGCAAAATACAAATTTAGCATTAGGCCTGTTTTATTCTGACAGCGCGAATTCAGTGTGTACAAACATATCTGAAAATTTAATTCACTAAAAATTGCGCATTTAAAACTGGAAATCGAATTCACAAACGCCGAGGCACGCGGGGTCTTTAATGGATCATTCAGAATAGAAGTTCGCAAAGTTATCTTGTTTACCGCCCACTTTAGAATCAATTATACTTTAGCGCCTCCTAAAATTGTCAGAGGAGAATTAGATGAAGCAGTGTCGCGACCATGCGTCGACTATCAATCTGTCCGCTTAACGGTATGTACGAGTGTACAAAGTGTTTATTATTGTTTTTCTTTTAATCACATTGAAGTATCAAACGAGCATGCAGTCCACCTGGTGGTAAGTGGTTACTGCCGCCCATCTGTAAGCAACTTCATATAGAACAGGGGTGCAAGTTGAAGTTGATCATAGATGCATCGCTTGCCTATAACTGCCTATAATTGCCTATAACCAATCACACCATTCCAGCACGCTAGAAATAGGTGTAGTGGTACCTTCCTGGTCGAACTGCACTGGATCTACCACCTGGTATTAGCGATTTGGAGAACATTCCATCAGTAACTTTAACGCAAATGTTACCACCTTATTGTGAACATAATGCAATGAATGAATGGAAAATGTGCGGTCACTCACCAACAACGGAAACGCGTTGACGAGGATCTCTTTGGGCAGCAGCGATCGGAACGTCATTATGTACTTGATGGCGTCAGCTTTCAGCACGGGCAGTTCGTTCACTGGAAAATAATATTTAAGTTTGATGTAAAAATCATCTATTAACTCCACAAAAATAAAAATTGAAGTATTCACGGATATACAGGCGGCAAGTCATTGTAAAAGTGATCAGTATGTGTTTCGATTATCATACGATAGAACAGAACCTAAACGAAGACAGCGACTCAAGGCGGACGGTTCATGCATTCACTACCATCTCCAAAGTATATCATAAAAACGTAAAGCTCGCCAATCACCGTCCGTTTGTGCGCCACTTTTTGGCGACAGCGTAATTTATTATTCAAAATGTTTTAAGGCATTGGCGCCAAGCCTTAAAGCCTCATTTTATTAAATCGCGGCCACCTTTTTCTAAACCATCCAATTTTTTTTAAGGTTTTGGCTTAGCACCTTTAAACCTAACTTTATTAGTTCGCGGCCATCTTCTTTTTGCGACAGCGTACTGCATTAGCTTCCATTTTCAAACGTTAGAACGGAATCTAAACAGAGTCTGCCTTATGGCCTAGCGTGGGTAGTCGGTTCAAGGCGGTATGCAACGTCCGTTACCTTTTTCAAAATTACAGAATTAAAACAAATAAAGCGTACCACATACGGTCTGGCGCGATCAGATCGTTCAGTACTGCGTACTACGTCTTGTTCCATTTTCAAATTACACAAAAAGATAACCACTCACGGTCCAGACACTGCAGCTCCGGTGGCGCGTGCGCGACGATGAACTACGACCTATTCCATATACAAACTACACATAAAACCCTCCACTCACGACAACATACTACACCAGCTTCCAAATACAAAATACATTAAGCTCTCCACTCACTGACCAGCCGCTGTAGCTCCGGCAGCGCGTGCGCTACGATGTACTACGACCTATTCCATATTCGAATTACACATAAAGCCCTCCACTCACGACGACATGCTACTACACCAGCTTCCAAATTCAAAACACATAAAGCTCTCCACTCACAGTCCGGCCGCTGCAGCTCCGGCAGCGCGTGCGCGGCCGCGAACTGAGCGATGTCGATGAGCGGCGCGGTGCGCGTCACGCCCGCCGACTGCGTGCCCCCGCGGGCCGCGAGCGACGTCGCCAGGTACATCGCGGTGTCTTTGCCGCGCCACGCGGCGGCGCCGTGCTCCGAGTACTTCGTCAGCATCAGCTGTTGAAGGCGAAGGTGAAGTGTCTAGTCAGCCGTGTGAGACGTTGCCTCAAACCGTACGTTATGACTTAGTGGTATAGAAATTGTAGTAAAAAAATCTGATATTTGTAAGGAACAGTATGATATTTTTAATTTTTCGCCGTACTTATTTAAATGTGCAAGGTAAGAGGGAAAATATTCGCGATTGTGAAATATTGTGTATAAAAAAAGACGTATTTTTTATGGCAGGAAGAATATTGCTTTTTGTTTAGCTAATGATTTTTAATTTTTCCCTTCATTTATTTAGATTTACATCATCCACAGTTATATATCAAAAAATACAAAAATAAAGTACAGACTATTCGTAGTAGTTTAATCAACATATATTTTTTTATTTATAATCTTTTCTTCGACAACTATAGTTCTTTTCATCGTTTCATATTCAAAACATCTAACTATAAGTCACTCCAACAAGACAAGTCCAAATGTTTATTATTTTTCTTACGCGTTCTTGTGCTAGAAGAGCTTCTTCTAGCACCGATTTTTTAAGAGCCTGCGCTCAATATGGGAATCAAACTCCTCCCCTGACCTGTGAGAAATGCCTGAAACTATCTCCCCCCCATCACCTCCCCTCATACCTGTATGTACTGCCCGAAGCTGGCCATGATCTTGTCCTCATAAGCGACTGCGAGCGCTCGCACCAGGTCGCAGGCGGCTCGCCGTCGAGTATCCACGTCGGAGCCCTCGATGTCCCTCCGGACATACTCCTCTGGATTGTCGGAGAATAGCTCCGCGTCTGATTCTGGAATGAGGATATGTCGTGCTATAAGACGTGCGAAGGTGATGTGCTACAAAATGGGGAAGTGCTAGGAAACATCCAAACTTAATAACGCTATGAATAAGATGTGAGACAGAAAGTCGGAATAAAAAGATCTGCATTTTTTTTTACATCTGTAATCAACCCTAGGTAAGATCAAAGTCTCGCATAAGATTGGCCCCAGATGCGTTGCTACCCCTGAGGACTAAGATGGATGCCTCGGAAAAGTATGTTTCTCTTACCACACCCTTCAGACAAGAACACAACAGCACATAACACTGCTGTTATTAGGCAGAAGTAGGTGTGGCTGTGGTGCTTCCGGAGTCGAACCACAAAGAGCTCTACCACCTTCAAATTAAAATTAAACGTCAAAATACTAAAAGAGCTACAAAATTTAGTAAGTACTACAAGACAAAAGAGATTAAAAAGGAACCACAAATTGGAAAACTTGGTATAATAGGAAAAAGTGCTACAAAACATCGAAAACCTAAAAATACAACACAATGGAGTAAGTAGTACAAGACATCCTAAACAAAAAAAAAAATTACAAATTGTCATAATGTCACGAAAAAAAAGTACTACTATGACACTCAACAAACAAAATAAAAAATTGTATACCAACAAAAATTCTAGGCATTTAGTATCTTGTCTAAGATAACTCATAACGTGATCTTGACACGTGACCATTGACCATCTTAGTACTCAGAAGCGGGAACGCATCTACGATTAATTTCAGATAGAATCCCTGTTCTCTATGAAGTTGCTTACAGATGACATGGGCGGCAGAGACCACTCACCATTAGATGAACTGCACATTAATTTGCTACGTCAATTATAAAAAACAAACTTACCTCTAAACTCCAGATTCGGTATGACGACCTTCTCACAAATGCTGCTCAGGGTTGAAGGGTCCTCGAAGTAGCTCTTGTATGTGTTCTTCTCCGCCACCTTCGCGAGGAAGGTCAGGGCGTTCGATACCAACTGAAAATAAGATATATAAACGAAATGCGGATAAGTTTAAATGGAAATTTGTTTCCAAATGCTTGGGTCCAAAATTCGCAAATAATATTTCCTCATGCATATTTTAATATTTATTTTATAATTTACTTTTTATCTCAAAGCTCCCAAGGAAAGTATTAAGATAGGATGAAATGAAATGAAAAAGTGGCGGAGAGTTCACCATACTGGTGATACTCAGATGGTCCCTGGTTCAGTCCCTGGCCAGACAGATATCCAAATAATTAATTTATGTTTCTATTCTAGATCTGCGTGTTTGTGAAACCTTTTTCGTGTGTCAATGGCAAGGAGGTTTATGAGTGTAGAAACTGTTATTTCATAGCGATTTTCAATGACAAATAAGTATCGGTAAAATCAAAGTTTAAACTTACCGCATCGTATTTAGGTTGAGAACCAGTGGACAGCAGAACATTCCACACGGCGGTAACAAACGCCGGTCCGTACGGCTTGAACTCCTCTTCATACTTTAAAGCGTAGAGAGACGCACACTCGCAGACCTCCGTGCGCAGTTGTTCCATCACTTCAGGCCTGTCGTCGTCGTCCTGGAATTATATGACCGTGAGACAAGGTTCTCAAGGTTTTGTTGACCATAGACCACTGTTCAGATTCCTGTTGTCACCAACTAAAAAACTGAGTCGGCAATTCTCAACCTTATTTGATCATAGATCACTTAGCACATAGCATAGACATATTTGCTTATTTTTAGAAATTATATTGCCAAGTCTATGTTACTCCAAAAGTCCAACTGACGACAGTTATCAGTTGAGCTGCAAGTACAAATTGTAGTTGTTGCAGCCCAACTAATTACTTATAGACTATAATACTCACATTGGACTCCAAACAAGGGACCTTAGCTTGCAAAAGGTTGAGAAGATTGGGCATCCATATGTTCATGTTGTCCTCAAAGAACTCCGGCAGATCCTGATAGTTCAGCGAGTAGAACACCTTGCAGATGAGCACCAGAGAACCGTAGATCACCTTCAGGGCTTGTGGGTTATCAGCATGCTTCGTTGTGAGGTCCAAAGTCGCCTGTGACAATATCACGTCATAATGATATCTAGTTTTTTTTAACTTTAACAAATGAGCTTTTATCATAATCAAACTGCGTAATTTGATGATGGTAAATGGTTGCTGTCACCTATTTATCTATCTATAATCAATCCCGATTTTTTTTTAAATGAATCAAATTTGAAAAACTAAAAATTCCTAGTAATAATTTTTTTACTGTATATATTACTGTGGTACAACAACTGGAATCCTCCCGAGTTTACGAGGCAATTCCTTTTGGCTCTTGTATGTCTTGTAAGGAGGTATCAGAGGGTTCCTACCCTCTGATACTAGAAATATCAGAATTTAGCTCTTACTCTCCTGAGTAAGAGCTAAATTCTGATATTTCTGCTTAACCCACTTGTGAACAATGAGGAACACAAGTCTTCCCAAATGGTTTCAGAGTATTAGTCATACCAAAACTTTACCACACACCTTTGACCCTTTAGTTGGAAAGGGTCACCAGTTTCATCTCACAAGCCTATTCTGGGTAGACCCAGGCCCTAGCCTAAGATGGAATGTCGGACTCTTGATTGAGAGGCCGAATTCAACCCTTAGGCTACCACTTGTCCTATTCTTGCCATGTATCACACAATTCTCACTCACCACAAAGAGGTCCGTGAGGGGCTTGGCAAAGTTCTCCAGCACGTGCTTAATCTCCTCCCAGAGCTTCTGAGACTTGAACTCGTAGCGATAACGCTTGAACAGGGAGTGGGCGGTGCGCAACACACCGTTGATCACGTGGAAGTCGCCTAAAAACAGATATGAGTGTATTTTGCGAAGTGGTAGAGTGAGTATTGTTGGTCCGGATCCATTTAGTTGACACAAAGTTCATGATCATCATCATGTCAGCCCTTTCCATTCACATTGACATATTTAACAATGATTAAATGGGAAATTAAGATAGAGACTATAATCATATAATAGTCCCTTAAACTAAAATTCAGGATTTTTTATTAATATATAGTTTTTTATACATTATATATTTTTTACATATTATATTTATTATTTATATATACTTATATACAGTTAATTGATTAAGATATCAAACATACAGAGAACCAGACAGATAAAAGACCTAAAAATCATAGAAATTTCAATAATTACTTAATCTCGATCTACTCCAAACTATTTATTTTTCAAATATATATGTACCATATGGATACACGCATAAATCTATCAAGTTTATCATAGGTGTACACAAACCTGTTCCAAACTTCTCCACCATCTCAGGGATGAGGCTGGGCCACTTCTCCGGGAAGTCTGACCTGCCGATGATGGAAACTGCATCGCTGAACTGCCTTTGGATCGCCTCAGGTGATTTCAGCATCAAGGAGACAATGAGGACTTTGATTGTCATCCTGTCATTTGAGTGGATCCTGTCTACTCCATCCTCATCCTGTAACAATGATCCTATTTTAGGAGATAGCAGTTAAAGAACACTACATTGCTTGACATCATTGCCATGCCTTTTTTATAACATTGAAGTATTAAACGAGCATGCAGCCACCTGATGGTAAGTGGTCACTTCCAGCCATTTGTAAATAACTTCTTTCTGTCAGGGATCCTGTGAGTCAATCACAGATGTATTGCTACTCCCGGTGACTAGAATGATCACTTCATATGAAAGTGAGCTAACAACCACACCATTCCCCCGAAACACAAGGATTGTTACATTCCAGAATTAGATATGGCCGTGATACTTCCCTAGTCGTACCATATTCATTCTACCACCTTACAATTATTATTCATTGCATATATTTCTACTTATAACTGCAGTGTGGCATTGGTGCATTTTGGTTCTAACTTAACAACAGCAATATAAAAAAATTCCACTCACCACAGCCCAATTCCTTTTGATATAGTTCTTGAATGCGACAGCCGCAGCAATTCTGATCGTCAGATCAGCTGCGTCCTTATCTATGAGGTGGAGAAGCAGGATGGCATAGTTCTGATTCACTTCTATGCCTTCTAGAAACTTCTCCGCTGAAAAGATTAATGCAGAATAAAAAAATATAAATTGAATTTTTATCATACAGTTTAAAATTACATTTTAAAAATAATTTGTGACTGCTTAAAATTGATTATCACATTGGTTCACATACAATTTGTTGATATACAGGGCATTGCAACAAATTGCAATTTGATGGTTTGAGTTGGTTGGAAGTGCCATCACACGGACAAAAGTTGACGAGGTTCTTGAAGCAGTACAAATAGGATTTATTATATCCGAGTCTGGTAAGAATTTGGGTGAATTGGCAATATATGTTTACATGATAGAGTACGTGAGATTGAGATCGCGAATGTCTGTCAAGTTTGGCAACAGAAGTTTGGTGTGTCGGCCCTGGTCTGAGCTTTCGTGTCTAATTTGCTGGTCTTCCAGGCTCTCTGCCCAAGGTCTTTGTTTCATGAATGAAATTAATTGGGAGAAATAAGTAATCCAGTTTTCGGTACATATAACGCAAGTGCGACCATGGTGGAGACAGTATGGAAGCCCCTAATCACCCTGATAGCGAATCCTCGTTGAACACTTAATGCACTTCAACTGACAACATGCTCCCAGATACCAGCCGCATAAGTAACGAAGAGTTCAATGACTTGTTGTAAATTGTGGTACGTTCTTGGGGTGGGCACCCCAGGTGGGTCAGGTATATTTGTACGGTTTATTAAAAATTTGCATCGCCTTCTTGACAACGTAAAGAACAAGACAACCAAACAGCAGTTTTTCATCTAAGGTTACGCTTGTGAGTGGTTTGAAAACTTTACTACCCAATTAACCCATACCGTCCATCAGACTTTTGAGGTCCACAGTTGACGCAAGACTCCCGTTTTTTGTTTCGCCAGGGTTTTTGACTTGAGTCACCTGACATGTGCATTGGTGATCATAGTAACCCTTAACATTCTCAAGAAATGTGCATTTTAATGTTGAATAGGCAGTGCATTTGTCAGACATGACATAGAACAGGCAACAGGACATATAAATGTAAGTGCAGCTTTAAATTTTAATATGTACAATTTCAATTTTTATGTCATGTTATAGGATGTGATGTTTCCACTCTTTTTCCAGTTCCTTAAAATTACGCAGCACAGGTTGGTATTTTAAAACCATACTCGTTACATCAAATGTACTACAAGCCTCTATTCACCTCGCCAATCGTGCCTCATTTGAAGTGAGATAGTGTGCTGGTCCAGTATAAAAAGAGGCTCAACACTAGTTGGTACTGCCATATGACACTTTTACTCGACATTGAGTTAATTTCCCATTTTTATACGCACATGACCACCTGGGACCCCAGTTAGGCTGCATGCTTATTAGTATTTTTTAAGTAACAAACACTTTTATGTTTATTTTGTTTCTACAAGTTTGTTTACATTTTCGATTGCTCCCATTCGAGTCAGTGTCGGCCCAACGCTAGTTTTAGGATAGCGCGAGATTCAATTATGGTGCCTCCTCCCTGTAGTCCTAGTAGCCCGTACACGTATAAGAATGGAACTGGGAAGATCTCGACAACACCATAATTTGTCGTTTTTATTGATCACCGAAGCGCCCTCTGAGACTTCGCTTCTAGAATGGCCGCTCCGAACGTATGGCAAGAACGTTCTTGTCCATGTTCTCAACAAATGTTCATTCGAGTAACGTTGGGAGCGCTACTTTCCCACAGACACGTGCCCACTATTGGAATATAAGATTTTAAAAAATGGACCCTCGTACAATTTTTAGAATTCAAGGTTATGTACATAGGTTGTAGTATACGATAATTAATGCGGATATATAAAAATAATACGTTATTATTTATAACCATCACCGATAAAAATAATAATAAAATCGATCAATACTCCTGCGATCACTTACCCGGTTTTCTGATATTCGGATCAGGATTCAGGGTTTGTTGTAAATAACCGGCTAGGGTCGCCAAATTCTCATCGGTTACATCCATTTTCGTTTTGTGCACAAATTACGAATACTTTAATGAATATAACGGGGTGAATTTGATATATTTGCACAATGTTTTTCAACACACTGCATTTAATTAAAATGTCGGCCTTTTCCGTTAACTGAATCGATCGATAACTATGAAGTGAAGCTGCTTACTTTGACAATCACTTAGCACAGATTCTCAAAATATTATTCTGCATAGATAGAATCAAAATTACTACAATTATTAATCGCGAAATGGCACGATATAAGTACTAATACATACATTTTGAATCTTGGTGAGGCACTTATTAAACCTATATCATTTAAAAGTGGCACCCTCCTTTTTAGAATGTGATAAATAAAGATAGGCTGAATCGAAAAAAATCGCAATCTTACAATGAATGTTTAAAAAAAAGAAATTCCCATGTTTGACATTTACTTTGAACTTGACATTGATTGGCACTACAGCTTGACAGCATTTTATTTATCATCAATATCTGTTTTCGGCCGCACGTATTTAAGAAACAGTAAAACTTAATATATTACCACAACTTAAAAATTAAATTGCGAGTACGTTTTCTCCCTCTCTTCGTAAGCCGCAGCAAAATGTCCCAATCTCGTCTCGCGTCGTGTATTCCCCTGCCTCTTGAGCACAAGTTTCTGGTGACTGTTATAGAGAAGGCTAAGGACTGGGCGCTGATGCACGGCGTCGGGATGCGGGACAAGAAGCATTTCACTAAGGATGCCATCCAGGTTTTTTATCTTTACAACATACATTTGCTACTTAATGAGCAGACAGTCCACACCTGATGTGAAGTGGCTACTGTTATCACTGGACATCTGTTACCAACCCCAGGTAAGATAAGTCTTTCCTGAGGTTATAATCGGATGCGTTGCTACCAGCTCAGGTCAATGTGAGGGAGCTTGTTAAAGATTTTTTTTTAAATATTTGTACCTAAGCAGTATATAGTAGTATAAGGCAGACGGGCTACCTGATGGAAAGTAGTCGCCGTAGCCTATGGACATATACACATATATCTTTCTTGAAGAACCCCATATATGTGGGAATACTTCAGGAGGAAGCACGTTCCACATATTTCACAGTTGTGGCAGGAAGGAACATGCAATCCGAACCGTGGAGGACTGTCCCGAGACCCGTTGATGCCGATGGAACCTCAAACTTTCGGTGAGTGGTGTGATGGAGGAATGACAATGTGGGCACTAAGTCAAAAAGTTCCTTGGAACACTCGCCATTGTAAAGCCGGTAGAACACGCGGAGGGTACCTATGATCCTCCACTGAGCCTTGGATTGTTGACGATTCAAATGGCGCGTGTCTGTATGGAGTCAAGTTGGTTAAAAAAGAGAAGAGCCCTGTGCCAGACCTGGTCGAAGGCCTTTGGGATATCCAGGCTTACCAACAACAGCCATTGAGAGCAATGGGGAGGCATTGCTCTCAATGGCTTGAGCCCATCAATGTGTTAGGTACACCAGGAGATCACCAGCGGAATGGCTCTTGCGAAAACCATATTGGTGACCGCTGATCAGCCAGTGGTTTTCAAAGTATCTTTGGAGTTGTGTATTAATGATGCGTTTCATCCCCTGATGGTAAGTGACTGCTGCCTATTGACACCTGAAGAGAAACAGAGATTCATTGATGCCCCGTACACTAACATGAGTGTAAGTGTCTATTGCCACTCACAGCTATTTGTGATTCTGAAGTCTGAAGACTGCCTCGAATAAGTATGTCCTATATCTATAGTCGTCTGTTGTTATAACAATTAAAACAAACTAGAATAAGTTTCAATTAATCGATATAGAATAAGTTTCAGGAATGACAGCCAGTTTAAAGTATATAAAAAATTGTCAACAGATAGCACCATTTGTGTTACTCCCGTCACCTTTCCCTCGAACAGAATTCAATAAGGCAGTTGAATTGCAAACTATATTGAACGAGCTGATGCATAAGGTATATTACGTTTTCTTTTTTATAAGAGTAGCATATGAGTATACTGTCTGAGTACTAAGGTTGTCACCTTATATATAAATGAGTCAGCAAGCACACTCTTCATTTGAAACACCAAATTTGAGATAGATTAAATGGCGCTACCTCTCTGATCGACATTGCGTCTTACCACCTGGACAAACTGTTTATGTGCTCTGATGAGAACTTTGAAGGTATGTCACTAGACTTGCACCTGGCACCAGAAAAGTGATTTTTGCTGTATTTATCGACATTACGTAAATTGTCCCTAAGACACATTTGCAAGCTGCCCTCGAGAGAACAGTCTGCAATAAAATTATGAAAAAAAGATCATTATGTTTTGTTTTCTAGTTGTTGCTTTCGACTTAGTTGCATGATAATAAAATTATTAAATCCAAGGGGGCTATGTAAAAAAAATCTTCCGTGTGTGTCTTTATCATGAACAACCTATTGTCCACACTTGAAGGTTCTAGCTTCAATAGTATTCTTTTGCCTTAATATTTTTGCTTTATGGCTATTCACACTTCATCAACAGTGATATGAATCTATTACTAATCCACTGCTGAGCAAATGTCTCCTCTCAGAATGACTAAAAATTAGTCTAGTGAGGTAGAATAATTAAATAACTACCGAATGACGGACCCACATATGTTCATCTCTAAAATAACTATAATACTTATATAAACTACATACATACATAAGCATAAGTACTAATTGTCACAATCAGTTTTAATTTCTTATCTAATCTAATAATGATGTCTACCTGATATTCAAATCCATGGGGTTCTAGTCTATTTGCCTACGTAATGTTTATATACACACATTCTCATAAAAGTCGCAATGATTTATTTATTGAAGTCAGTATATCTCATGTACAAAAACAATGCCAACCTTGTGGTCTAAATGAGATGTACATCACTTATATAGCTTGCTGCATTCATATGTCATTCTGAGTGTATATGTATATGTCTCATTTTCATGTATGTATGCTGGTCACAATGACTTAAAAATATAGAGTAGAGGTTCCTCAAACTTACCTCGTCTGCTTGCCCACTTTTTTATAATCGATTATATTTAGTGCCCCCTATAAAATTGTCAAACATATTTGTAGTTTAACATTCTTTGGGAATCCGTAAAAAAAATCTAGAAGAATGTTTGTGAAATAAGTTGGTAAGAAAATATAATTTCCGGACCTTTCAAAGCAGATAAACCAATCATTTACTGTTTACTTAGGAGAAACACTGATATCTAACTATTACTGAATTGGATATTAGTGTATCTTGAGGTAAACAAATAATAATAATAAGATAAATTTATCACCTATTTTGAGTAACACTGTTGTGTTTTTATTTATTTTTTCTTTTAAAATATTGAAATAGCATGAGTATGCAGCCCACGGGATGGTAAGTGGCTCATGCTGCCCATGGACATCTGTTATCAACCCTAGATAAGATCAAGAGCCTTAGCAAGCGTATGTGGCCACAAATGTGCTTGCTAAACCTGAGGACTAAGTTGGAATGCCTCGAATAAGTATGTCTCCCTTGAGATAAGGGAGACATACATATACCCATCAAACTAAAACACATCAGTGCATGACACAGCTGTTATTAGGCAGAAATAGGTATGGCGGTGGTGCATCCTGAGTCATATCACAGATGTTCTATCACCCTATTACTTATAGTTACTTATGTAGCCACTTAATAATTATTTATATTCAACTCAGGTTGCCCACGACAATGAGTTCCTTGAGCAGACGCTGCAGAATGCACTTCAGGTGGACGAGTTCACAGCGAGCTTGTACAATATTTGGGTAAAAGTTCGTGAGGAAGGCATGACACAGGTAAATAGTAAATATATATATATATATAAATTCCGATATCATTTCTGCGTCTTTCCACAGACCGGCTATAACTGCGTCCTCTATTTCTTTTTCCTTCTTGTTTATATATTTTATGAATATTCCTTAAATACATTACTTAGATGACATTACTCGCATTTACTTAATCGTAACTAACAAAAATGACTATGCATTGTACATTTCACCCTCCATATTACATTCAAATACTCTGCCGCCAATGTTGCCTCCCTTAGAGGTCAATGCTTCCGAAATGTAGGTACATACAGTCAAAAGTGTCCTTGAAGAACTACCTACGTACATATAAAAATAAACTCCGATAAAATTTTTAGAGAGGGGATGATTTAATTTTTTTTATGTTGTCTTTATTCATTGAAGGCATCACTCAAAAACGGAGGACATCTTTGTTATTAGGAATATCTAATCATTTATTTGCCATCTTCAGTTTAAATGTGTAATTGATTATTAGATATTATTTGAAAGATGAGTGCAACATCAGAGAGAGTATCTGGAGTATACAATCAAAAGAAACATGTTTTGCGCGGGACACCAGTAATACTGAAACATTATTGAGTATATATATATGGACCCCTTTTTACAAAAATTGCGCGGACGGAGGAGTATGAAATTTGGCACACTTATAGTTTATATATAGGACAAGTGCAGAACGCTAATATTTTTCAATAAT
>MOOZ01000052.1:93994-110842 GCA_002930495.1 Cecropterus lyciades | reverse complement strand
GCCTCATATATAAGTGAGCTGGCAACCACATCCTTCTACCGAAACACGAAAGTGGTCATTGCGCCCATGACCATATCTAATAAAGTCCTGATAAGATTAGTCCTAAGGTTGGCAATGTGACAGTGACAGAACCTTCTCAGTACTAACCTTGTCACGTTCGTAGCTATCTTCAGCACTGGTGAGCAGCTCTGGGACATCCAGCCTCGGTATGTTGAACAGGTTCATCAGCAGGTGTTTGTTGTTGGTGTACACCATGCGCATGTCAGCCCACTCCACCTCACGAGGTAGCCGCCAGTCCTTCATCTTGGGATCCTCTCGCTCTGTGTACTTGTCGAAGTTGAGACGCTCAATGTCTTCTACCACCTAGAATTTGAAATGTTAATCGGAAATTAATTATGCATACTCTAACCATGAAAGAAAACATTGACGACTTATGTGGCAGTCATCATAAGTCTGATACCAATGGGTTCCAGGTTCGATCCCTGAGCAGATACCTGAATGAGAAACGCTTTCGCTTTCTACACTCATAGCCCCACAGTAAGATTTTCTCCTGTGACGTGGGTGCCATGGACACACAAAGACATAATACACAAACACCCAGACCCAGAACAGAAATCTAAACTCATCATTCAGATGTTTGTCTGGTCGTGGATCGACCCTGGGATGCACTGCGTGTCAGACCGGTATGGTTACCGCTTCACCATGTGGGTCGTCAATGATAATATTAGATTTCTTTCTGTCTGGATGTTTGTGCTCTTATCTTTATACTCTTTAAATGTTTATGGCCTACCGCACAGGAAAAAACCTAGCATGTGGCAATTAATGTAGAAAGCTCTATTATCATTTGTTATTGTGAGAAATTCTATCTGAAATTCTTAAAAGCAGTGAGGTCTACCAATCTGGCCTGAGCTTATTCAGAAAGCAGTTTGTGATGGACTCTACAGGACGCTAGATTTACTACTACAATGGATTTTTTTCTATCAGTTCAAAGTAGCAAACGAGCATGCAGTATGCCTTCCATGGACATCTACAAGCAACTTCATATAGAACAGGGGTTCTATCTGAAATCGATCATAGATGCGTTGCTACTCTCGAGGACTAAGAAGACGATTGCTTCAAATGTAAGTGAGTCGGTAACCACATCCTTCCACCAAAACGCAAGAATTACTTCATGCTAGAAATAGAATTGGCGGTGCTTCCCGATCAATAACAGTTTCGACCACCTAACTAAAATAATGCTGTAAACACAAATACACAGACAGACGAATACCCAAACTTCGAAACATAAAACAGCTAACAAAGCACAAAGTATTTGAAACTATATACGATTGTTACTGAGAGAGAGGTAATATTGAACCCCTGTGCATCTTGCCAATTTTATTTTCGTCTTGCTTTTAGAAATGTATCATTGACCTTTCGTTCCAAGATTTGAAACCTTCCTTATATAACACTGATATACTTAATTGGAGTGTTACTAAGAGGGAGCATTAATATTGAAACATCGCAGTTCAAACTTTTTTGTTAGATTTAGAAATATAACACTAGATCAGCGTTTCCCAAAATGGTGTGTTGCGACTCCATACTTGAAAATATAATACCAGGTCTCAGCATCTTTTTTTTGTATACTAACTTAGAAAACTTAAACAAATATTAAGGGCTAAGGCCCCTAGAAGTTAGACCTTTTTTTATTTTAATATCCGTTGCTTTTTAAATTATCTCATAATTACATTTTGTGGACATTCGAATTTGTTTTTAACCGCCAAAAATTTGATTTACAATCTTGGTGGAAGACCAGATGATGACCAGGTCACAAAGTAATAAAGTAAGGTAATAAAGTTTGTTAAATGCTGCTCTAGTACAAAGATTTGTAACCCAATCTAATATAAAAACACTATAATAATTTTTTAATTGAAGTAGCAAGCGAACATGCAGTCTACCTGATGGTAAGTGGTTACTGCCGTCCATGGACGCTTGTAAGTAACTTCATATAACTTCAAATTGTATCTGAAGGCGATCACAGATGTGTTGTTACCCCAAGGACCATACTCTTCTAAAGAAACTAAAGAACTGCGTCAAACTAGATATAATTGTACATACATGTCACTCTATAACATTTGAGTACCATCCATCACTTACCACTTCAACATCACCACCGCCAGTCCAGTCGTAGACCAGCAGCTCTGCATGGGTGGCAATGTCCCGGAGATACTTGTTCTTGTACTGCCTCTCCATCTCCGTGAGGAAGCCGTTCGTCAGAGCCTTGCCTTGCATCTCGTGGGGCAGAGCGCGTCTCTTGACGGCATCCATCACCTATTATATTTATTGAGAATATATCACTAATTTAGAATATCAATGAATTTAATACAAATACTAAATGGACTTGAAAAAAATCTATTTGAAGAAAGTTTCTTTTCTCATTCTCTCCTATGCTAAGGATAATCTGGACTCCTAACCTCCTGTTTCCCTTTAAATACACCCATGTTTAAAATAACAGAATTTTGCAGTAACTAGTAATGACAACTTAATAATTACTTTGTTATATTCTCATGTGATCTTTTGTTTTATGTTTATTGTGTGAACATAAATCTATGTAAATATATAAGAATGAAACGGTGTGTGTTTGTTTGTTACTCAATCACACAAGAACCACTGGTCCGATTTACATGAAATTTTGCTTGGATGTAGCTTATTTAACTGGTCAGTCTATAGGCTAATTCTGAATTCAATATTTTTCAGTATTTAAAGATGAAGACTATTTAAGTAACTATGTAAGTCATATTTCCATTTATAATAAAAAAATATGCTAAGAAATGACAAATTTTTGATAACATATGCATAATAAAAATTTAATATTTTATTCGAAAAGTCCATATCACTTTTTGTGTAACTCCCATCGTTAAAACCTAAATGTGTGTCCCGTAGCAAAGCATGGGTATTTCAGGTAGAGAAAGATAAAAAAAAAGCAAATTTAAAAGGTACATAAATCATTTCCACTTTACCTGTTTTGCTGGGACATCAAGGTAGATGACTAAGTGGGGACGCATAAGCTCTTCAATAGTATTATTCCGAAGCTCATAGTACACTGATTTGACACCCTTGCTGATGAACTTCTGAGAGTACATTGCTTCTAGAAACACGAAGTCAGAGTACGGGCTCCTTTCAAGGACCACACCTTGGCCGGTGTTGAAAAGATGAGTCAAAGCATCAATGTACTGGCTGTATCTCGCCATATACATCATTATCTGGAAGTTGCCAGCTAGGCGATGGTCTGGCGTGCAGTTGAAGTTTACGTGGTCGAACGTGCGCGTGTCTTCAGGCACTTGGTCGTCGAACATCCGCAAATCCTTGCCATTGGGTCTGACGTAGTGGATGTCCATCGTGGCTTCCGGAAAATGCTTCATACCCAGATCCTCGGCGAGAACCTTTGCGAACTCCGTCTTTCCGGACGCTACGGGCCCTTCAACCACCAACACTTTGGTGTTTTCGTCGAAACGATGCGTGGTGCGGTCGAAAAGACTTCGACGCCATGTATAATCGTTGTTTACATAATCGAACGGTGCTGGTTTCGGCGGGCGGGGAGGAAGCGTCTCCCGGAGGCTCTTGCCATGGATATTCCTGTGGTGGACGAAGGTACAGCCAGCGATTTTGCCCCCTTGTGGGTTCAACACCTTAATTAATGTTGTTCGGATTATTGTAGCCATTTTTGATCAATCTGCAACGAAACATTGGTATTATTCTCTGATTCATGCGTAAGTTTCGAGTGTTATAAGGGGATTAAATCTTACCTATTTTCAATTCATAATAACAAAAATCGGCTGGAGATGTGACATAACATCTCCATTGACCATTCGCTTTTTAGAATGCGTTCGGATAATAGGTTACTGTAACGGTCTACTCAATCGTATTATTGCTATTTTTTATCGTTTTTAATCATTTTAATTAGTGTAAGCCTTGAAAATTATTGTTGAGGAATCAAACCAACGTTTTTTAAATTATTCGTGTTTAAAAAACATTATTTGCAAATACATAAAATTGAACGCAACTAATAGAGTACAATACTTATTTTTAATTGCAAACAGACGACTGCTAGAATAAGTCTTATTTTATACAGCTTAGAATTTAATTTGTATTCTATTCCTTTTTGGTAATCTGTGATCTGTTAGTGGGTAAATTGTCACTGTCAGTATGAAGTTTACATTCTTTTTAGTTCGTGGTTCGTATTTTGGTGGACCATGTGAGATTATTTAACCAAAATATTAGCCTATTCAAGAGTTTGTCGTCTTATATTTAGTACATAGACACAAAACTCTAAAAATGGAAACAGAAAATATAAACGTGGACGAGTTTTTACCTGCGAGAAACCCAATAAAGTTGAAAAATGTGAAACGAAGAGCCGTATCAGAATCTGGTGAAGGAATGGAGGTGGAGGAACACAATGGCATCCAGGGTACGGCAAAACACGCCAGGTCCAAGTCAAAAAGGCCGAAGAAAGCCGCGGAGCCTAATGAAAGTAAAGTAAACATGAGAAAAGTTGCAGTCCCCGCGCATAGGTAACCTATAAACAAACTCAGTTACAAAATAAACTCCTTATCATGTTTAAATATTTTTAGGATACTATGAGATCGAGATTGGAATAGTGAGTGGTCACTGCTACCCATAGACAACTATAAGCAACACTTCATAGCGTTAGTTCTACTGAATACGACAGTCTGCCACAGATTCATTGCTACTTACAAAGACTAAGTGACACCAATAGTTATATACACTTACTAGCTTATTTCCGAGGTTTCGCTGGCTGGGTCATATTTACCATGGTAATCCCAACCCAGGACATTAACTATCTGTGTGGTAAATTTCAGTAAAATCTAACCAATAGTTTTTGTGTGAAAGATGAACAAACACACATATATTCGCCTTTATTACATTAATAAGTTATATGTTGCTTAATAATGTTTCTATGAGGCAGAAATAGATGTGGCTGCTCCACGGTAAAACTACAAAGGCAGAATTAAATAAAAAAAAACATTCATGTACGTTAGGTAATTTTTTTTTATTTAAAAGCAATTTGCAGACAGTATAAAGTTTTATGTTGTTGCGATTATTATCATCTAATCCATCAACATATTATATTAATCAATATTGTTTATTCTTATATTATAATTTCTCTGTAATATATTTTTTGTAGTCTTTATATCTTTATATCATCTTGTATGTTCATATTATAATATCTATTTATTATTGTAGATATACACCGCTAAAAGAAAATTGGTTGAAAATCTTCACACCCATAGTTGAACACCTGCTACTTCAAGTGAGATTCAACACAAAAACACGCAATGTGGAAATCAGGGTGGGACCTGAGACAAAGGATATAGCCAACTTACAAAAAGCTGCTGATTTTGTCAAGGTAATTATAGTACCTATCAAATGTAACATTTGTCTTTGAATAGTAGCAGGAGAATGCAGATGACCTGATGGTAGGTCTCGGCCTGATTAAATATCTGATGGATTTTTTTGTATTAATATAAAATAATTTTATTTATTTCAAAATATATTACAAATTTTAACAATCATATCATCAAGGAACAAACAATCATACAAGGAATTAAGTGAATAAAGGATTAACATCAATAAGAAATCTATTTCTGCCTAATAACAGCAGTGTTATGCGCTGTTGTGTTCTGGTCTGAAGGGTGTGGTAATGGAGACATACTTTTCCAAGGCACTCCATCTTAGTCCTCAGGGGTACCAACGCATCTGTGGCTAACCTTAGGTGAGACTTTGATCTTACCTAGGGTTGATTACGGGTGTCCATGGGTGGCAGTGACCATTTACCATCAGGTGGGATGCATGCTCGTTTGCTACTCCATACTATAAAAATTAAAAAAAAAAGATTGATAACCTTATGGAATATAAGGTTACTCAATACGTAGTCACTGAATGCGATTCCCTGCTTTTATTGCTATGAAGCTTTTAGCAAGGCCCCATTCCTTGGACTAAGTGGATATGAAAACATTTTTTGCCATGAGCTAAAGTTTCTGTCGTTATAATGCAAAATTCATTTCAGGCCTTCATATACGGATTTGACGTGGAAGACGCCTTAGCTTTGTTGAGGCTGGATGACCTATTTGTAGAATCATTCGAAGTTAAAGATGTGAAGACTTTACAAGGAGACCATTTAGGACGAGCTATCGGGCGAGTGGCTGGGAAGGCTGGCCGTACAAAATTCACCATAGAGAATGTTACAAAAACAAGAATAGTGTTGGCAGATTCAAAAATACACATCCTCGGCAGTTACCAGAACATTGCGCTGGCTAGACGGGCTATATGCAACCTGATCATGGGATCACCTCCTTCAAAAGTTTATGGCAATTTACGCAATGTTGCCAACAGGGTTGCTGAGAGATTCTAGTGTAAATAAAAGATGTATTTATAAATAATGGGATTTTTATTATTTTATACACATTACAAATAATGATACTTACACAAACCTTTCTTATTAAATCTCAAGGAATGTATAATATTTATGACTGACCTTGTTATCTATTTAGTGGTAGAGGCTACTGTCTGAGCGGACTACATTCAAGGTGCAGACATTGAATTTAAAACCTGGTTGGTTAGTTTTGCTAACTAGTCGTAAAGGGAATAGGTAGAGTGGAAAAATATATTTTGAAAAAGGAGAATTGTGTTAAGTTGATCATGTCTGAGGACAGTCGGTGCTCCCCTACTTTCAATTCGGAGCTTGAATCTGTGCTTAGAAAACATTCATAGCGTTACAGAAACGTCTGGCGCCATCTCCTGACGTTTCACTACAGGCCTTTTTCATGTCACGCGGGTGTATGGCCGCATGCGTATCTCCCCTGCATGCGTGACTTGCGTCCTATGTGTGTGATTAACACGCACGACAGGAAGAGCATCTATACTCAAGTGGTACGCTTGTGTGGCACTCACGACAGGAAAAGTATCTATAATGCTTATAATAGTATACTAGATCTGTTCGCGATAAATCCGCGTGATAAGAAAGCCGTAGGGAACTTTGGTGGTCGGTAGTAGCAAACATTACATTTACAACAGTATCTTGTACTTAAAATGTCTTGGAACTCTCGATATAACAAGCCTTGCGTCGTAGCTCAGCGAGGCGAAGCTCCAGGGCTCCGCGGCGCTCCACTCTGCGCAGTATACTGAGTCTTCGTGTTGTTCATACGACTGAAGTACGCCGTCCTCAAGACTAGAATAACAATAAAACAGATTATTTTTTGTTTATAGTGCTATAATGCAAAATAATATCACGACGAAATACTATTGAGTATTTCATAAAAGTATAGAAAATAAGTTGATGCTTTTTAATACTCTTTCTATGATATACGGCTCTGATTTGGTTTTACTTGCATTTTTTACATTGTTACTGAATGTGAAAGGGACCAACTAGAATGATCTTTTTTATTTCTTCTAGAAAATCCGTCAAAATCACTACACACTCAAGCACACAAAAATTAAGCATTTTCGTGTTCCCCCTCCACGAGCGTGACCATCCTTAATAATACTACTTTAACGATCACGGGTGGACTCACTGGATCCACCAGTATTACACTATGCTCCCATGTAGGTTGGTAGTCTGGGAGGTACTTCACGGGAGATGCTTTTAGGTCAGTCGCAATCCCTATTGAACAAGAGGCTGTGAAGTTCCCTATTGAATCAGATAGCTGGATCCGCAAACGTCCTTCCTTCTAGCGAATGTCTAGGAGTTTGGCAACAGTGACCAAAATCATCCCTCCCTTCCAACCGAAAGTTTCCTTTTTTCTGGCTGAGCATCAGACTCACTACCGAAACCAGGTGAAGCTGTTAAGACTAATACGGCCAATAGTCGGTATAACCTTCGAAAAAAAGGCTTAGTAGCCCTGTTTCTCGTTAGAGTACATGACAACTAGGGGCATACTCCAGTGCCCTAGTTGTCATGTACCCTAGAGTTCCATTGCCTACAAGGTCCAGTGTCTCAGTTCCCTTTTACTCCAGTGTCCTAGAACCGTGTCACCCTGTACCCCTGTTCCCTTGTACCGCAGTGTCAAATTTCTCATGTACCCCAGGGTAACATTTCCCCTGTTCTCTGATCCTCCGTACACAAGTTTCCTTCTACCCCCAGTCTACCTGTTCCCTTGTACCCCAGTGTCACCGTTCTTCTGTTCCCCAGTGTCCCAGTTCCCCTGTTCCCCAGTGTCACCGTTCTCCTGTTTCCCAGTGTCACCGTTTCCCTCTACAGTGTCCCCAGCACCCCAGTGCACTCACACCCTGCTGATCCGCTGGCCGTCGTCGTCCCGGCAGACGCTCGCGGCGGCGGTGAGCAGCGCGCGCGCGTCCGAGCTGCCCGTCAGCAGCAGCTGCTCGTGGTACGTGTTGTAGCGGACCGTCCACACCCTGGCGGACGAATATCATCGATATTGAGACGATAGGACAAAGAAATATCGATATCGGTATGATATAACGATATTAATAATTATTGTATGATACCAACATTTCGATATCGATGCGATACAACACAATGTCATCGATATCGGTACGATAGAAAACAAAAAAACAAGAGAGTAAACCAAATATCTTTTACGTAGGGGAGAGCGGGGTAAGTAGTGCGAATGTCTCAAAAATATTTCAAACACGTCTGTGTTTGAAATGTCTGTTAGTCTTAAAGACAGACAAAAATTCAAAAAATGTAGAAATTTGTATTATTATTTATTCTCAGTAGTTCAACTTATTTCTTTTTGCAAATTTATATAGTATACAAACACACAAAAATCTATTTCTATTTTATATGTATAAGGGTTGGATAACCTAACTCACCAATGCGAATGATCAGTTCTGCTGAAGATTGGTTCCTTCCCGTTCCTGTAGTCCCAGATGTTCAGAGCGGCGTCATCTCCCGCACTTGCCAAGTGGAATTGCCTAAAATTGATAGCAACTTATGAAAATTAAACAATTTTATCAAATTCCATGACATAATTAACATCAATACTCAATATTATAAATTATTCATAACTAGGTGTATACAGCGGTTTGACTCGCATTTAAGAAAATGTAAAGTTGGTTGGGGTGACACTGGAGCCGTACGATTGAAATTTTAGACCAGTGTTTTTCAACCTGTGACTTGCGACCCCCTGGAGGGTCGTGATGCCTTTATAGGCGGGTCCGGACTCCCGTCGAGCAGAATCAGGTGACACGATACTTTTGAGGGTAATTAGGTATAAGTTTCATACCTATTGGGGTTGAAATCTAAATCCCTTGCGAGCTGGGTGTGCGCGTTGTCGATGCTCCACGCCGGCTTGCTGCCGTCTGTCCGTGTGTCGTAGCATTTTATATGCATGTCTTGGAGTACTGCGAACTGACAAAATACAAGTCTTTAAATATTGAAGTAATGACGCGTGTAGCACATTACCATGCTACCTCGGAAAAAGGCAATCACTTAGGAATCACAAAGGAAAACTTAAAACTATAAACAATAACTTATTTTCATATTTTCAACTTTAATTTAATTCATGTTGAAATTAGTCTAGCTAAGTCAACGCGCGGCGTTCATATTGATTGTAGTAAAAATATTTAGTAAATAATAACAAATTATATTTTTATAGTAAAAATAATTACAATTGAAAATTCATAAATAATTTCAACATACTACTACGACTATTCTAAACCAATAATTGTATTAATATTCAAAGGTTTCTGATCGGGGATTCAACTCGGAATCCTTCACGTATCAGACCGGTCAGTACTTCGCCAGTTAATCACAGATTATGCATTAATTTTCGAACTTATCGTTCAAAAATTTTGCGACAATTTTTAAATCTATTTTCAAATCACTGATTATGTTCTTTTGATTTTTGTACTTATCTTCTAAGGTTTTTAAGAGAGATTCTACCCCTAGAGGATCCACGTTTAAAGTTTTTACGAGAGACTCACGAGATTTGCCCCTAGGGGTTCGACGATAATGTTTTTTACGAGGTTCTGCCCCTAAGGGTTCTACTTTTAAGATTTGTTAGAGACTCACGAGATTCTGCTGGCCAGCGAAGCGCCCGTGGCCCCGTCATGCACGGTCACATTCGTGTTAAATACCACGCCCATAATCTATTTCCATATTTATAAACCTATCTTAGCTTAGAAATCTTATCGCAAGATATACCCAAAGCAGTTCCAGTGCTTAATTTACTATTTTTTTAAGTTTTCGCCCAACTGAAATAAAATATATGGAGGATAGACAGATCAGGTTCAATCTTAGAGCGCTCCATCTCATTTCATAGGAAAGAAGGATGACGTTTTCTACAGTGGGAATGTACAACGACTTAGAAACAACATAAATCAAAATTTATCGTTTAGATGTTTAACTGACCTGGGATTAAACCCAAAACCTTTCGCGTATAAGACCGGTACGCTCACTTCGCGATTGGATTACAAATAATGAATTCATTTTATAAACCAACGTTTAAAGATCTTTCGAGAGAGCCACAGCGATATTTACTTCTGTTTTTAAATCTCTGGTTACGTTCTGATTTTTGAACGTATCTTCTAGTCTTAAGGTGTATTCATGAGATCTTGCCCCTGGGGATCCACGTTCCCATTTTTTACGAGATACTCACGAGATTATGCCCCTGGGGGCTCCACTTGCCCCCTGTGAACTTGAGCCTCGTGCGGCCCTCGGGCGCCGCACTGGCCAGCGGAGCGCCCGTGGCCACGTCGTGTACTGTCACATTCGTGTCGTACACCACGCCTATCTTGTTCGTGTCTGTTGGGTGAAACTCAGCACAACGGATCTCTTCCTCGGCTTTCTGGGAAATGGACAGTTTGTTATAAAAATGTAATATATGATAAATCGATGTTATTGCATCGACTTATCAAATTACCAACTTAAAGGTGATAAAACTCTTTGTGGTTCAACTCCGGAAGTACCGTCACGCCTGATTCTGATTAATAAGAATATAAGATGGTTTGTTTTATTTATAATTACAATAATTATGATATTTCGAGTTCTATGTAGACGTACTGAAATTTTATCAAAATTCGATCAACGAAGTTAGTGAGATCGATAAAGAAAAGTATGGAAAACTTACGAACATGATCGTATTTCCCTTACCTCTGGTGTTATAGTTTTCAAAAGTTCCATATCTTCTGGATTCCTGCCCTGAATTGCACTGAGGTCATCTAAATCCTTTGGTATTACCTGAAATGAAAAATTATACACGATATTTAATATTCCTTTTTGCTAATTAACAATTTTATGCCTATGCCTAATTTTACACAACAATTGCCAAGGTTTCCCCACTGCTTTCCTTCACTGTTATAGCATATGAATTTCTAGTATCCGACCGAAGCTTCGTTTTCGGCCAACTTCGGTCAAAAAAACTTCGGCGTCGGCCAAAATGAGCCGAAGTTTTAGTTGAAGCCGAATGTTCTAGCAAGCGATAATAATATTTATTTGCGGAAATAAGGTACATTTTTAGGTGGTAGGTACATTAACAGATCCTCTTATTTCGCCCAATGAGGCATGCAAATTACAATCGCATATCGTTTATTACTAGCCCAATTACATATTATTACATTACTGTACATAATTTTATTAGTTACAATATTATACATATGTCAAAAGTAAATTATTTATTATAAAATATATTGAACAACAACAGCCAGAGTATTTATTGCCAACATGTTTATATATCATATCATTGTTTTCCCAATAGATCATTTATCGAGTAGAATGTTTTTGTAGTGAGCCATCTCTTCAGTTCTTTTTTAAATTTATCAGCGTATAAGTTTTTTATCTCTGTTGGCCATGCGTTATAAACTTAAGTGCTCATGCTCACGAAAGAGTACACGATACAGTGATGGAGATGGTGAAGCGCAAGTGTAAGTGAAAACTCCATTGTGGGCACGCGTCGCCTATTGTGTATGAAATTGACATTACTCGATCTGTTATCATTTTAGTTAAGTAGAAAAGACATTTTAATCAGGTCTAGAAGTTATTTATATTCAATCAACATAGATCTTTATGTACAAAAACAAAAATCGGTAAAAAATCATTTTCAACCAATTTAGAACTGAATTGCTTTTATTGTTTTTGAAGCTTCGGCTTCGGGCAAATTCGATCTTCGATCGGACACTATTGATTTCTAATGCTCACATAACTTAGAACCTGAGGACCGCATAATCAAGTGTCTACTTTCTATCACTACACTATTTTTATGATGATGATGATGATGAACATCAAGACGTGTCCGTCTACGGTAACCCTCTGTTAGCGCCTGGCGTGCGCTCTGAGATGGCTGGCGAAGCCAAACTTTGTTTGTGCGTGTGTGCCCAACTGTGTAAAATAGTAAATGAGCATGCATTCCACCTGTTAATAAGTGGCCACTGTCGCCCATGGACATCTGTAATCAGCCCCAGGACTTACCTGGGGTTGATTACAGACTAATCATAGTTTGGACACAGATGATTAGCCCGAGGAATAAGTTGAAACACTTTGGATAAGTATGTCTCACTTGCCACTTCAGACCAGAATCCAACAGTGCTTGACACTGCTGTTATTGTGCATTAATACCTGTGGCACTGGTGCTTTGAGATGGAAGTTCAAAGTCTCCTACCACCTTCAACACCTACCTATCTGAATGTTATCTCACTAATATTATAAAGGCATAAATAAGGATGTATGTATGTTTGTATGGTTGTTTGTATGAATTCTAAGGATGTATGTATGTTTGTTACTCTATCACGCAAAAACTACCACATAGATAGCTGAAATTTAGCACACAGATAATTTATAACCTGGATAAATATATGAGATACTCATACCCATGGTAAATATGACATGGGAGGAGCCGAGTGAATAAACTAGTATTTATTAATATTTACCTCAACAGTAGGCAACTTGTATATAGACACTCCCATGGTGCACTGCGAGGTCTCCGGGTCGTATGTGTTGTGAGTGGTGAGTAGGGTAGCCACATCATGAGGTGAACAGCGAAGGTGCCATATCTCTCCAATGTCATGCTTGAATACCTGTTGAGACAAATATAATTTTTTACTAGATTTTGATAAGTTTTTTTTATAATATTTAAGCAGCGAATGATCATGCAGTCCATCTGATGGAAAGCGGCCACTGTGGACATCTGTAAACAATAGTGTCTGATCGAAGGTCTATTTTTGGCCATGGCCACAACCTTTGGCCGAAGCCGAAGGTTCAAAAACCATAAGGAATTCAGTTCTAAATTGGCTAAGACTGATTTTTAAATGATTTTTTTTGTTTTTGTAAATAAAGATCTATGTTGATTGGGTATAAATAATGTCTAGAGCTGATTAAAATGTCTTTGCTACTTTACTAAAATGATAACCTTTTTTTTTGTAAGGAGGGAGAAACATTCAAAAGGTACCCGACGCCGTGGGAGCAACGCCGGGTTATGTGAGATTATTACTGCACTAAAACCCCCCCGCTGGCCATCCTCAGCGCTGCGTGGGGGACTCCCGGATCTCCAACTGAACGCTGGACTCCACTGGAGTCCTCCGAGCGCTATGCCCGTTACGGGTTTTCCCCGGTGAGCATTTGCACTCACCGTGCCTTCACATGTACGACGGCATGCGACCACACATGCCGCCGTCCTTCCCGAGGTCGCTTGGCAGAACAGCTCGAGTTCCCTTTTTTTGCCGCTCACAACCCCAGAAGCCTCCTTTGAGTCGTCTCTTATGACAGGCAGTGGATACCGTAGCCCTATTCTAATCCCGGAACTACAGGGACAAACAGAATGACAATCTAACCTAAAGTTGTAGTAATGTAAATTTCTTACCTATTGTTTAAGAAATTTACATTACGCCTATTGGCGACACAAGCCCACAATGATGTTTTCACTTACCCTTGCACTTCACCATCAACATCGCGGTATCATGTATTCGTTATAGTTCATTCAATTTAGGTTCTTGCCTAGGGCTTCGGTTAAAACTTCGGTCTATTTTAGCCAATGCCGAAGCTTCAGTCGGACACTAGTCATCAACCCCAGATAAGATTAGTCTTACCTGAGATGATGCTACCCCTAAAGAATTTGATTTAAACGTTGGATAAGTATGTCTTCCTTACCAAACACTTTAAATAACAACCATGATTTTCTCCTATGACATTTAAAGGAAGAGAGGGAATCGTGATCCAAGACTGACACAACTCAGCACAATAAATTACCTTGTACCTTAGTATGTAGTGCTCCTGTGTCCTCCTCCAATTCAACGACATGGACTTGGTTTGTATGTGGTTTCAAGCTCTGTGTTCCAATCAGGAACCTTATAGCATCGCTTTCTCCATACTGTGGTGATAATGCTCGGGTCTAGAACAAACAGTATTTCTTGTTTCATATATAGTTATTTTAAATTAAGAGCAGCAATAGCCGAGAGGTTGAAACTCGGCCTCTCAATCGAGGTTCGAATCCCAGGCATGGAACACTGATTCTCAAAATATATGTGCTTGGTGACAGTGAAGAATAACATCGTGAGAAAAATCTATACGCCTGAGAGTTCTTAAAAAAGTTCTCAAAGGTGTGTGAAGTCTACTGTGAATTCGCACTTGGCCAGCGCGGTGGGCTATGGCCTGACATTTTCTCAATCTAAGAGCACACCCGTGCCCAGCAGTGGGAGAATAAAGGGATGACGATTGCTCGTCAATCACAATAAAAGAAGATTTGCAGGCAAAAATTGGTTTCCTTGATGAGTAATTAATTTTAAAACTTAAGTTCACCTGATGTTCTAGCCCATAAATAATTGAATTCCCTTCTTCCATTGTGATTTAATCTATAAATAGTGTCAAGTGATTAATTATTTTTCTAAATTAATAATATTACATAGCGAATTCGCAATATTATTTTGATTTTAGAAATGCCATGACGTTTTCTTATGTTGTTGTCATCTGACATACGTCATTATGACATTGATATTTTCAGTTCTAAAATAATGGTTATACCAAACATACTGTTATAACAAGGCATAATTATATTTTATATTATAATTTGTATCAAACTTATACCGTATCATATATCGTGGCACTATATTTCATATTGAATTTTTACAAATCAAACTATTGAAATAAAAATCTAAAAGTGCAGGCAAGTTTTATAGAATCAAATTATGTAAATATTACAAAAAAATAATAGCACTAGGGATAAAAATATATCAGCACAAGTATTTTTTTTTTATGTTTAGCCGGTTACTAGATATTTGGTGTATATTTGCTTAAATTTAACATAAGGGAGAATTAAAGGGAAATCGAATTCTTTGATTTACTAAAATATAGATGCATTTTAAGTATAGTACATAATTGAAGAATTGATTTTTTTTAAATTTGGATTCATTTATTAGAGGCCAACAATAAAATTAGAATTTCAAACATTAAGAATTATAAATATACACGATGATAATAACGATATCCTACGAACTACACGTTTCTTTTTATATTTGAATGTTCTTATGTTGATGCTTATTTTAGTTCATAAATGAACAGTTTAATTTATTACAGTTCACAAAAATAAAAAGACGATTATGCTTTTGTTTTTCGTTTCAGTTTAAGGCTTTGGAAAGACAACCTTCCACGAGAGAATGAGAGAGCGAGAAGCGTAGCTCTGGTAAATATAGAAATGGGTTAAACAAGACTAGGTTTATATATGGACCAATGTAAGTTAAGTATTGAAGCTAATATAAAGGTGGAAGAATTTTTTGTGGTTCCACTGTGGAAGCACCACTGCCACACCTATTTCTGCCTAATAACAGCAGCGTTATACATTGCTGTGTTCTAGTCTGAAGGGTGTGGTAAGGGAAACAAACTATAGCTATAACTATAAATATTGATATATGTATATTGTAATAATAAAAAATTAAATTGAATTGTGACTATGTACTGACTTTATTTAGATATTAGGATGTTGGCATTTGATATTGTAATTAATTATTGGATTGTGCTTTATTAAAACGAAATTAATGAATGATTGTATTATAATAATTGTGACTAATCTTGTAAATTAATATAATAATTAATTTATTACGTACCTACAAATTGCATGCCTTAACAGGTGGAATTTGACGAACCTATTTTGTTACTATCGATCATTTGTACCCATTTTCAGGCAATAAAAGATTTGAATTTGAAAACTTATTAACTTATATAATTCCAGGTAAGACTGATCTTGGTGGCTAACTCTCTGGGTGGCAGTAACATCAGGCGGACTGCATTTTCTTTGGCTATTTTCATATTATATAAAGAATGCTATGACGAGATTTAGACTGGACTACTTTAGCTTTAGCCGAATTAACTTTTGACGACCCGCGTGGCGGAGCGGTCACCATACCGGTCTGACACGCAGTGGGTCCCGGGTTCGATCCCCGGCCAGACAGACATCTGAATGATGAGTTTAGGTTTCTGTTCTGGGTCTGGGTATTTGTGTATTCGTCTTTGTGTGTTCATGCCAACCACGACACAGGAGAAAATCCTAGTGTGGGGCTATGAGTGTAGAAAGCGTGTTTTTTTTTTTTAAATGTGCTACAAAATAGCATATTTTATTCTGTTAGCTTAGTTTCGTCTCGTAAAATATATTCGACCCCTCACCGCTTCGCTACCTTGGTTGGATCACGATAAAGTTACACGAACGACCTCATGAGGGGAAGCCTCTTCGACCATCAGGAGGACGACCATCGGCTCTTTGTAAACGACGCATAGAAGTACCGCCGGTGGGGTTGGTAGATACTACTTACACTACTGTTTAGTGGGGGTTCTTTTAAATTTATACATTATATTACAATGGTTTTAACAGTTATTATGTACTAGCTGACCCAGCAAACGTTGTTTTG
>MOOZ01000052.1:12940-24836 GCA_002930495.1 Cecropterus lyciades | reverse complement strand
ACCCTCGATTGAGAGGCCGAGTTTCAACCATTTGGCTATCACTGCTCAATGAATATGTAATTCACGAGGAGACTCTACCGCGTTTTAAAGATAAAATTTTACTAAACATAGGTACATATATGATTCTGTAGTTTATTACTCGTTTTAAAACGAGTTCTAATTTTACGACCATGGGAAATGAAACCAATTTACATTTGAACAATGAAGTTTTATTAGCGAAAACGGATATTGAGCGTGAAATTGAAAAATTCTTGAAGCATTTTGTAAAAATAAATTCTTCCTGTTACAATTCAAAATATATCATGATAAAAGTCGTGACATTAGTTATATTATTAACACGAATGCCAAACGGCACAACGCCACAACGTAAGTTGGAACTTCATTTTCTATATCCATGGATAGGATTTGCCTTCGTTAATTTACATTGAGAAATTTTTCTAGGTGCGTGCACACCCAACTCACAATTTCTCGTGAATGGCCGATTGTGTTTTTGCGACAGCAGAGGTCATTACAGCGAAACACACTGTAAAATGATAAGCCGTCGACAATCTTGCCAACCTGGGCAAATCATTTGGAATGGTTGCAATCAGTGCCTTTGCCAAGAAAACGGTTACTTGCTTTGCAGTAATTCACATTGTCCCGATGATACCATTCAGACTTCACCTTTGCGTCAGGGTTTGTCCATATTCGGACTCAGTTGTACTCCATTTAGGACTTACTACGTCAATTGTAGCATCTGTGTATGTCCGGCGTCTGGTAAGGCAACAGAAGTTCAGTGTGTTAGTGATGTATCATGCAATGCTTCAAACTATGATACAGACGTTGCAACAACAAAATCATATTGTATACCCAATATCATGCATCGATCTCCTTGCATGCAATGTTTGTGCTCTGATCAAGGGACAAATGATCCGAAAAACTGTGCAGACAAATGCGGATCAGCAAAAACAATTCCTGCGAGATGTATTCCGGGAATTTTTTTCAGAATAGGATGCAATCTATGCCGATGTCCAGATAACGGCGTACCTGATCAAAGATTCTGTGTCAGCGGCACTTGTGACCAACGACTTAACCAACCTGATCTTCCTTCATTAAGATCTAATATGAACAAGAAGGAATGCATACCTCATAGCTTTACAACACCAAGATGCATGTATTGTGATTGTACCACTTCAGGAGTAGTCAATGAAAATGTATGTTTAGAACTTGATTGTGCTGTAACAAATGAAATAAGTAAATTTCACGTTGCCAAGGGTACATGTTCTCCTGGTGAAATGATCCCACTCTGTATACAATGCTTCTGTTCCCGAGATGGCCAAATTACTAAGTACTGTTCTAGATTTTGTTCGCATCAAAGTAAGCTGAATATTCTGGAAAAGATTTTAGGTGACAATGATTCCAAGATTCATATTATAGAACGTAGTGAAATTGAGAGGATTATAATTAACAGTAATTGTACTCCAAATGCCTTGTACATCGATAATGGTCAATATTGTTTGTGCCCAGAAAATGGAGACACAAAGCTTAAATTTTGCACATCCGTTACCGAGATATCAAAATCTCAAAATAATCAAGAGTTTTTAAGTAATAAATTAGAAATGGATTTCGACGTGCCATGTGAACCAAATACATTTGTTCAATTTGATTGCAACACATGTTACTGCAATAAAAATGGTAAATTTGACCCTAAATGGTGTACCTATGATGACTGTCAAGCAAAACGACTTATACTAGAATCACATAAAAGCAAAGTACCTGATGTTATAGTCAACAAATTATCAGGCATGTGCAAACCTGGCTCCATATCGAAATTGGATTGCAATTTTTGCATTTGTCCCGAAAGCGGTGTTTTAAGAGAGAAAGCGTGTACTCAGAATGATTGTACTGAAATAGATAACGCCATGTATAATGACAAATTAACGTGTGAACCTTCAGCGTACTACGAAGTAGACTGCAACATCTGCTACTGTCCTAGAGATGGCATAAAGAACGTCGCCAAATGTACTAAAAATCAATGCGAAAAGAGTATACTAAGATCTGATTCGTGTATCCCCGGGCAATTATTTTGTGACGAATGCAATGTATGTGTATGCCCTCCAGATGGAAATAAGATGGGCAAAGCGTGTACTAACCACACTTGCTATAAAGCACCTTCTTGGGAGCTCTTGAAACTGTCTCATAGTTTTACATCAAATCACATAACAATTAATCGAACGAAAAGTTTGGACCAATGTTTCCCAGGTGAAGAATTTGTTGAAGGCTGCAAACTTTGTATTTGTACTGATCTAGGACTGAAAATGTACGCGTCTTGCGAATCTATATTGTGCGAAGACGATACACGTTCTTCGAAAAATGCGTCGGATTTATCAATGGCGCATTCGGTAAAGTATAATCTGTGTTTTAACCTATTTTTTTTATTTTTAGTATGGTAACAAACGAGCTGGCTGCATCCATTTGATGATAAGTGGCTACTGCCGCCCATGGACATCTTTAATCAACCCTAGGTAAGATCAAAGTCTCACCTAAGGCTAGCCACAGATGCGTTGCTACCCCTGAGGACTAAGATGGATTGCCTCAGAAAAGTATGTCTCCCTTACCACACATTTTGGACCAGAACACAGCAGCATAAGCAATATAAGCAGCATACTAATGCTGTTATGAGGCAGAAATAGATGTGGCGGTGATGCTTCCGGAGTCGAGCCACAAAGAGTTCTACCACCTTTTAAACTAATTGGATGAATTGTATAAATTTGATAAAATCCTTCGTGATTCCACTCTGGAAGCACCGCTCCCACACCTATTTCTGCCTACTAAAGCAGTGTCAAGCGCTATTGGGTTCGGTGTCTGAAGGATATGCTAAGGGTATATGATTCCCAGGCATTCCAACTTAGTCCTCAGGGGGTAGGAACGTATCTAAGGCCAATCTTGGGTAAGACTAGCATTATCGGGGATTAACAGATGGCCACTTACTACCAGATGGACTGCTTAACACTACTCAATAATAGGATAAAATTATTTTTGACTCTTTAAATGGTTGCCCAGAAATCTAAAAAGTGACTGAACCGATTTTGATAAAACATATTTAAGAACCAGCATCCGGAAACCTACTGTCTAACAAAAAAAAACACATCCAAATCGATTCACCCGTTTAGGAGGTACGTTTCCACAGATAGTAAGACAGACATAATAATAATAACTTTAAAAAAAGGGTTAAAAAAAGGTTAAATACAGACACTTACATAGAGAAATTGCAATGCAATCTAAATTAATAGAAAAACTAGCTTATTCCCGCGGCTCCGTCCGCTTCGGTCATATTTACCACAAAAATGAGTATGCTATGTGTTAACCTAGATCTTAAACTATCTGTATGCCTATTTTCAATAAAAGCCGATTCGTACTTATTTTGGTAAAGAGTAACAAATACACATACATTCTTACAAATGCGAAACATTTATAATATTAGTAAGATTTTATGTTATTTACAGAATAATAAAACGCAACATAATAGAGGTTCCCTGAGATCCAAAAGAGCATCCGCCGACTGTTTTTCCTACAACGTTTCCCACAGTGCAGAAAGAGAGCAATGTACTCCTGGTACCTTCTACATTATACGGTGAGCACAGACAATTCTCTTAGATTATAAATATAAAAGTGACCCACACAATTACGCATAAGCAATGTCAGGAGAAACCGAAGGACAGCCATAGCCGATGAGAGAATGTTGGGTGTACAACAGAACAATAATAGAATAAAAGAATAATATATATATTTTTTTTAAATGTAGAAGTAGCAAACAAGCATGCTGTCCTGATGGTAAGTGCCTTTGCCATCAATGGACATCTGTAATCAATCCTAGATAAGATCAGTCTTACCTGAGGTTGGTTACAGATGAGTTACTACGCCCTGAGGACTATGTTGAGGAACTACTGAGGAACGTCTCGGATAAGTATATCTCTCTTAACACACCATTCAGACCAACACATAACAATGGATAACACTGCTGTTATTAGGCAGAAGCAGATGTTGCGGTGATGCTTCCAGAGTCGAACTATAAAGGGTTCTTTCACCGTAAAAAAATGTACCCAGACAAGAGGAAATAATATAATAAAATATTTAAAAATACAAAAGACAGTCATATCGTTAAACAGCGGCTTATTCCAGACAACCTTAGGCCACGGTGTCAAAGTAAAGATGAATATATAGAGAATCTATTGGTAGGGTGCAAATATTAGATTAAGGATTAGTGCAAAGTACAATTAAGGAATTTTATTAACGAATAGAAATTAGTGTTGTAGCTCATCAGTCGAAAATCAGTGTTTTATCGATAGATTATAAAATAGCCGACCGAAAACAAGACTATTGATTTTATTGAAACTATATGTTCTATATTTTACCACTGATCCACATTTGAGCAGTCTTCGTCTCCTTCATTGGATAGAGTCAATAAACAAAGGGTTGCGACTTGCTGTCAATTTTGTAATGGAAAATTGCAAACTTCCAGATGCAAGCAATGTATTTGCCCCTACTTTGGAAACATCAATAATTTCTGTCGACCGCTGCCAAAGAATATGTTCTGCGAAACAGCATTTCCCTATTTCAACTACCTTCCAATGGGCAGAAGACGAATGAAAGGTAACTGAAATATCAAGTTATTTTCCAGGTTTTATCATAGTTTGAGTTGACAATGCCCATTATCATGTAATAGAAGTAGCAAGTAGAATAGGCTTCATCAGTCCACCTGCTGATATTTTTATAAAATAAAGAAGTAGCAAACGAGTACGCAGTCCATCTGATGGTAAGTGGCCATGGCCTCCCATGGACATCTGTTAACCCCAGGTAAGATCAGTGTCTTACCTGTTTCGCCACAGATGCGTTGCCTATGAGGGCTAAGTTGGAACGCCTTGGACAACTATTTCTTCCTTACCACACCCTTAAGATTAAAACACACCAGTTCAGCAGCACAAACAGTTCTACCACCTTAAACATTTATAATCAACCCCATTTAACGTTGAACTTCTTCCAGAGTACGACCACACCTCGTATATTTTTTTATTATACATAAAGCCATATAATAAAGACAGACAGAGACGGCCTACTTGATAGCATGTAGTCGTCGTCGCCTACGGTTATTTGCAACATCTGAGAAGCCGCCAGTTACAAAGAAGGCTCTTTTTGTGACTTTTTCGAAGAACCCTATATCAAAGCGGTCCGAATCACAGGAGGAAGTTCATCCCAGAATTTTATAACTACAAGTTTCCTTATTTTATTCAAAATTTAAACAGACTATGAAAAATTTAAGTGTATTCATTTATAAATATTATGATGCTTATAAACCTTATTTTCTTTATTTTGTGCAATAACTTATTTTAAGTGAAGTTACTTAAATCTTAACGCGAAATATTAAACTAATTCTGTTTCAGTCAATTCAACGGGTTTTAACAATACCACGCTAGAAGAAACAAAGCCTAAAACACCAAATCGAAAAACCATTGAATTAAAGGTAAAACATGTGCATACAAAATATAATTGTGAAACACCCGGAACTATAGTAGATAGATGCTTCATCTGCGACTGTGAAGAATCTCTTGTGGTTATTGAAGAACACTGCTTTAGAAGCGATGCTCCGAATTGCACGGATGCCAGACCATCTTTCTTGATTGAAAATAAAGTTGACTTATGATACTTATAAAAAATGTTTTATTTATTAGTATATGATGAGTGCTTAGACCACCGATGTCTTATTTTTTTAGTTGAGGGAGAAACTACTGACACCACGGTGTCTTTGGCGCCTTTAAGAGAACTCTAGGATCTCCAAAGGAACGCAACTGCGTCCTCTAAGCGCATAGTCTCCTCGGGCTCCAACCAGGTGGGCGTAAAAATCCACCACAGCATTTGGTGTTTAGGATGGTATGCGACCATACATACCGCCATTCTACCCGGGGTCGCTGGCCGGGCGGTTTAAGCTCCCACTCTTGTTGCCCGCAACCGTTAAAACCCCCTTTCAGTCGCCTTTTACGACTGTATGTATTCTGTTTCGGGCAATACAGGGACAACCGATGTTGTATCTAAAGCTTAACATTGAGATACATATAAATAAAAATAAACTTTCCAACTTTTGGGTGCATAATCAGATTGCCGACAGCCATTAAAACATTTTGTTTTCCATCACGTGGCTCCATTAACACAGCAGCTGGATAATTATAAACTATAATTTACAATCATCCAGCTGATGTGTTAATGGAGCCACGTGATAGAAAAAAATTTAAACGGTACAGCAGTAAGAATAAATTTAAACTCGATAACATGAATTTGTTTATAAAGTGACGGTGATAAGTTTTATTAGCTTCTATTATTTAATATATTAATATATAATAGATTCCAATGTTTTAAAAAGTTTTTCATATAATATAAAAAACGTTATTATAAATTATTTAAAAAAATGGATATTACATTGAAACCCATTGTTTTTTTTTAATTCACCTACAATAAATAATGAGGAAAATATCGTAAGAAATTCGCACTTGGCCATCGCGGTGGACAATGGCCTACAACTCTCTCTTTTAGGAGAAGATGCCCAACAGTGGGTCAATAATCAGTGGGTGATAAGTACAACAACTTTTTAATAAATATTTCAAATGAATTTTTTTAATAAATATTTAATATCACTACTACTTATTAACCTTATTTACATCAAATTTAACTTTTCTTTGTTTCGACTGAAAATAAAAAAAAACATAAATCCATATATATTGCCTAATTGTGATTCTAAAATAAATCTAAGTGGAGCAGATCATATTAATTTCGTTCCGTTTCACTTGTAGTGGTCGTAAATTGGAAAAAATGTTCCAATAATTAACATTTCTTTGATTAATTATTCAGTATGGCTTTGCAAAAGATAAAGCAACACCTTCAGTATGTTCTTAAATTACATATCGTTATTCATCATTATCGCCTTTATAGTGACAGGTACAGTTAAATTAATTATCATAAATGATAGAGTGTGCAATTATTAATTTTTATTATCAGATTGAAGTTGCAAACTAGGACGATGGACATCTGAAATCAACCTCATAAGATCAGAGTCTTATCTAAAGTCGGCCGCAAATGCGTTGCTTCTCCTGATGACTAACTTGGAACGCCTCGGATAAGTATGTCTCCCTTACCACACCTTTCAGACCAGAACACAGTCGGAGTCGAAACACAAAATAGCTGTAATATATTTCATGATTGTAGCACTTATTTTTTTCCTTTTCATAGGTTTATGATGAAACTTGTCTTTTAACTCTATTACGTCTACTGTATTTTCATACGAATTGTTTATTAATATTAATTTTTCATAAATTTTGTTATGCTACAAAAAAAAATCTATTTTTTTCACTTCAGAGCTCATAGAAAATTTACAACCTGTCGTTTTTAAGCCCAAACGCGTTCACGGTCTGTAATAAGATAGTATTAGTTATAATTATACATAATACTTTTGAATACCAATTTTAGTATTTTCCAGATTTAGAATCATATGCAGTTATATCGAATACAGCAGATTGTCACCCGAACAGAGTGTACAAAAAACATGATGTAACTTGCATTTGCAGCAAGGAAGGCCGATGGCCACATCAAAATTGTTCTCTTGTTTTCAAATCCAATGAGAATAATGAAAAAGCGTCTCGTGTATGTGAACCTGATAGCTTTGTAACAGTCGATTGCAACATTTGTCGGTGTAGTAAAACAGGGAATATAGACAGAGAGTTTTGCACGAAACACAGTTGTGAAGGATATAATCACATTAAAATTATCAGAAGATCCAATAATGAAAGACACAAATGTGAACCCAACCATTGGTACGCCCTATCAGGTTGTCGCTTATGTTATTGTATAAATCGAAATAATCTACTTTGCAACAGTGGTGTAACTAACCCAAAGAAAGTACCACTGGGGACATACAACTTAACCGACTGTGGGTCCAATTTATTGAGTGATATTAATAAACTCTTATCAACTAAGGATCCTTTAGGAACAAATCGATCTAGTAAAAAGAAAAAGGATAATACAGCAGGTACAGATTATGACATGCAAACTAGAACAACACCGACATTAAAAGTCACTACGAAAGATATTTTTTCTGTTATCTTCAATCGTGAGGGCAATAACGAAGAGAAGGACTTACAGGATAACAGGGATAAAAGTGATAATAATGACGTGGGGAATACTGATGAAGATATTTCTGTAGCAGACGCTCCAGTGGTTCCCAGTGACATACCAATAGCAAGGTTGGCCGCTAATACTGTAATACCATTTGAAAACGATGAAGATTACTCTAATAATGATTCAGTTGAAAGCGACAGAAATAATTCAGATGAAATAGATGGTAACAAAAACGAATCTGAGGATTTATATAAATCCCAAGAAGAAAATAGTGAAATGTTAGTAAAGAATAAACAGAACACAGAAAACAATCAAGCGAAGAAACTACGATTAGATAAGACAGTTATAAACCTAAATATTCCGGGAATATTAGAAAAAATGTTTCAGTTCAGGAAGTCGATGGTGTCACTCGATAGTGCTGACTGTGTCCCGGGGTCTACAGTGGCTGTTAAATGTAATACGTGCTTCTGTTTGAAAAATGGAAAAATGCTCTGTACTGAAAAGAAATGTGATTAAAGTCCATAGTTGATGTCCATTTTTTATTAAAATATATTGTTGAAACTTCCTCTCAATCGAATTTGAATTTCAGATAGCACCTCAGACTTTAGCCAAAATAATTAGTGTCCAACCGGGGGTCGAATTCTGGCCAAAGCGGAAGCCAAAGGTTCAACCTATATAAATTTACTTAAAACTAGCTTAAAGTGAATATTTTAAAGATTTAAAAAACTTTTCTATATTAAGGTTTATGTTGATTGTATGTAAACGACTTCTACACCTAACAAAAATTACTTTGCTACTTGTCAAAGATAATAACATTTCGAATAATGTGAATTTTATTTTATTTGGAAAATTTACAGCTAACTTACATACTAATTAACTTATTGACTATAATTGAGTGAAAGCCATTTACAAATTTTCACTTATAACATTAATAGAATGTTTGACACACATCGAAATTAGTTAATGATGGACGGTGTAGCAAATAAGGGATATAAAAGGAAAGTACATATAACAAAAAACAAACAAAAAGAAATGAAAAGTTAAAACTATTTTAAATTCAAGAACTCCTTGGTAAGAAGACGTTTAAGTTGAGTGTTATTGGTGAAAAATAAATCTAAATCTTTATTGCGCGATGTTCTATTAATTTTTTTCTATTAATTTCAAACACAGATGGCATCGCAAACCCACAAAGGAATGTGCGCCTACCCCCGTGCTCACCATCTTCACGCGTAGTCGTACATTCCTTACAGTTCGTTCAATTTTGGCACTTACTTAAACTTGCGGCCACTTCGTTGAAAGTCGAAGCGGAAGGTTTTTTAGCCGAATGTGGCCGAAGCCAAAGGTTTGGTCGGACACTAAAAATAATACACATGAGGCGGTTCGAGCTCCGACTCTTTGCCTGAATCTCCGGAAGTCTCTTTAAGTCACCTTTTAAGACAGGCAGAGGATATCCCTATTGCTATTACAGAACTAGAGAGACGATTAGAGAACTAGAGGGCGGCTATTCACTTTGCAAGCCTAATGGTTTACGCCGTTTATGTGATCGCAGTGGTAAATGAGGCGATCGGTCTCGTATGTAATTCCTTTGTACAATCTCGAACCATATCCTCGAAAGGAGACACATGACAAGAGTTCACTGTGCAACCAAATATCTTTTTGCCATTCTCAATCCTGCAGTAACATGTATTGCAGTTTTGTTTATACCTCGATAATGTGTATAGCCACTGGAGGTTTCTTCAAAATATTGCAAATTTGGCCAGGTTCCGTCTTCATTGCAGACGCTGTGCACAGACCCTCAGCGATATTGGACCCCTGATACACAAGAAGTGGCAGTCAATCTCCAGGCACCATGTCCTTCCATGCCTACATCTATCTTTTGTATATGTGAAAAGGTTATTAGATAGAGATATTCGACAGAAAATTATATGTTAGTGTATATAAAACATAGAGAGGTTTATAAGTTTATTTTATAATTTATTAATAGTAAGCGTGGATTATAAAATTCAGCTCGTCGCGTGACAATTGGTATATTTTTGTAAGTAACCCACAAAAATTGTCACGCGCCGATTACAAAAGATCCGAAAATATTAGAAAAAGTAATGTGTGCGAACAACATTTAAAGGAGTTATTATACACCCAGATTTTTTTAACATTTTACAATTAAAAGTCAATTTTATTTGGATTTGTTTACCTAAAGTGAAGATTTTATTGATTTGAATAGATAAAGATATTAAGTATTTGATTTTACAATTATATGGATGTGAAATAATAATAATTATTATATATATTAAATAAACAATTTGTCAAATTAAAATTATCCATACAAATTACTGTCCCTAGGATGAGTTCCCAGGCACTGCGCTAGCAACAAATTCGTTGACTCTATCCAAAGTTGGACAGATGCTTAAAAACCGGCCAAGCGCGAGTCGGACTTGTGTGCAAAGGGTTCCGTACCATTACCTATATAAAATGGCAATAAAATCACGTTTGTTGTATGTAAGCCCCCTTTAAATATTTATTTTGTTATTTTTTAGTATTTTTTGATAACAAAAATAGCTATAAAGCTGCAACAAAAATACATCTACTGTGAAAATTTCAGCTGTCTAGCTATCACAGTTTATCAGATACAGCCTGGTGACGGACAGGCAGCTGAGTGTCCTGAAAGGGTGAAAGCCGTGCCCTATTACTAAATAGGGCACGGCTTTCACCCTTTTGGGTACGGGACCCTAAAAATTCAAGAACGGTGATTAATTTTCTCTTACGTAAAATATGTACGTAATTAAACAACGTAAAATTTCCGTAACTAAATACAAATTGAATTACAAATCACTGACTCTACTCATTAGGTATTGTTCAATACAAAAATGCTAATAAGGAAAAGTTAATCCAATCTTCTAATATAATAAAAATACCTCTTTGAATAGTTTTAATAAATCTTAACAATGATTGTTTTAAATATACAAATTATTATACTTTTACTCAAATTTATATATGTATTCACGATGAATCATGAAACACGTAAGTACTTAGTCCTAATTACTCTTAAATTAGAACCCTATTTTTAGGGTAAAATAGGCAAAATAATGGAGCTAGCTTTTATTGCCATGTAAAAAACAAGATGGTTAAAAAATATATTATAAAAACAAAAAGACAAACCCGCTGAGTTTCTTGCCAGATCTTCTCGGTTGAGGTCGTGTTCCGATCCGGTGGTAGTGTAAAAAAAATGTAACTGACAGTTTGCAATTTCTCGCCGTAGACCTATACTCGTCAATACATTACTCATCCGCTGCTGGGCATGGATCTTCTCTCAGAATGAGAGAGTTATAGTTAGACCTATACAAAATACAGTAAAATCTTCTAGAAAACTACGCTCCATGTGTACCTCAAGAACGCTACTAGTTGCGCCACACGGTTTCACCCACGTTTATTAGAAAACTATTTTAAGAACATTACGCTATATGATCACTAAAAACACACTTATAACTTAGTAAAAATATTGGAAAGGTGTTATAAAATATATAGATATTACAACCGTTCCGAAAGGAGCCGTTCACGCGTCTAAGCCGCGCGGCATGGTACCTCGCAGTCAGTGCTTGCAGATGGGATTATAAAATTATAGTTCTTCCTCCTTATAACGCTTTAACGCTTTCTACATTCATAGCCTCACAGTAGGATTTTCTCCTGTGTCGTGGGTGCCATGGACAAACAAAGACGAACACACAAACACCCAGACCCAGAACAGAAATCTAAACTC
>MOOZ01000047.1:365509-379102 GCA_002930495.1 Cecropterus lyciades | reverse complement strand
TCTGGTCTGAAGGGTGTGGTAAGGGAGACATACTTTTCCGAGGCATTCCATCTTAGTCCTCAGGGGTAGCATCGCATCTGTGGCTAACCATATGTGAAATTTGATCTTACCTAGGAATGATTACAGATGTCCATAGGCGGCAGTAGCCACTTACCATCAGGTGGGCTGCATGCTCGTTTGCTACTATCCATATTATAAAAAAAATACAAGCTGTAAATATATACTGTGAATTGTGGATTTTGTGAGTGGACTTACTTTCATGTAATACCGTGTAGCGTCGGTCTTATAGCATCACTCCCCAGCTCCCATGGATGTCGTAGGATGTGATTAGGGACAAATTCCAGGAGACCTGCAGCCACGTCTTCCTGTGTAAAAACTATCCACTGCTAGGTACGAGTATCCGCCCAGTAAAAGGGGAGCGTAGTGCGGATTAACTTCACAAATCCAATGTTAAAATTTTTAGGTTCTCTTGTTTCCTTCTAAAAGCAAATGACAATTATTTTCCTGTTAGCACATAACTGAAAGATCAATGGAGCTATTCAAATCTCGGACCCTCTGATTAATTAAGAGGCCAAGGCTCAAACCATTACGCTATAATTGTTTTTTTAAAACATACACAATTAAAAAAGTTAGTAAGTTCAGCATTTCATTAATTTTATTATAGTTTTCATATTTTATATGTCCTTAAAAGTTAATTACCGTCATAAACATTCTAAACATATTTATGCATCTTTACAAGGAAAAAGGACCTACGAGTAATTAAATTCTTTACTTCAAATAAAATAAAACAAAGTCAGTAACCTCGATAATAATAAATAGTACAATGGTGATTAACATTTCCATTAGTAGTAATGGCACATTATCTAAAAACTTTTAGATATTAATCGTTTTTTAATTAACAGAATTGTTATTATACTTAATAATGCTATTAACGATAAGCCGTTAATGCATTATAGCTCTTAACTCGGAGACATATTTTAAAGTAATTAACAACAAAGACTATTGGCATTTGACTTCTTTTACTCACTCAAATATTCTGTTACTATTAAATTATTTAAAAACAGTGCACCGTGAATACTCTTAATAAATTAAGATGGATCAATTCGATAATAGTAGTTGTTTTATTGAAGTAGCAGACATGCATGGATACCTGCAAGTAACTTCATCATATCATAGAACAGGAGTTTTATCTGAAGTCAACCACTAACGCATTACTACTCCTTGGGACTAAGATGTTCACCTCATAAGAAAGTGAACCGGTAACCACACGCTTTCACCGAAACGCAAGAACTGCTTCATTAACTTGCTTCTAGAGATTGTGGCGTTGGTACCTCTTCTGGCGAATCATATTCGTTCTACCTAGATTGTAATCATATATTATTACTAGCTGAGCACGCGGTTTCACCCGCGTTTAAAATAAATGTAACGTGGCATACATTAACCGAAATTTTATACCTTTAATAATCTCCTGTTGCTGACTTTTTTTAGAACTTTTAAAGGGGAACAATTCTGTCATACATAATTTTTACGAAACTTTTACCGTTTACGCAGCGCATGCAGCGGAAGCTCTCATTAGAAAAAAAACCCCGATTTTGAAACATTCTTCGTTGGTGCTCCGCCCTTGTTGGTCTTAGCGTGATGATATATAGCCTATAGCCTTCCTCGATAAATGGGCTATCTAACACCGAAAGAATTTTTCAAATCGGACCAGTAGTTCCTGAGATTAGCGCGTTCAAACAAACAAACAAACTCTTTAGCTTTATAATATTAGTATAGATATGCTTATAATATACTAAGTAAAACCTACACCTCATAGATGCATACGCCAAAGATATGGTTCACAGATCAGGAGCGAACGTGCACTACCGGCGTCTGTTACCTGGCCCTCGATAGCGGTATCTTTACAGCAAGAGGAGCCGTTTATTTTTATTTATATCCCTTATCGCTATCGGCATTAAGTGGCGATGTGTATCGACTAATGCGAGGTATCGCGGCATCACAAAGGAGCGATACGCGATACAACGGCCAGATAATTCCGCGTTGTACTATGAAATTTGCTGAACGTCAACGATAGACACGAGATATAGCTCTTTTAGGATTTGTGGAACGTGTTTTGTTAGAAAGTAGTCAATACTTAGTCCGTTTTATTAATGGTCATTGTTCGTCCATATGTATCAACAAAAAGGACTGTAGGATATCCTGTGACATTTGCTGAGCGTCGTGTAGACACCGCATACAGTTCGCGTAGTTTATGTAACATGTCGCTAATTTGCAAGTTTGCATGAATACAACACAAAAACGCTAATTTTACGCAAGCCATGTTAACATTAAACAATGCTTTCCGTTTTAATCCTTTTAATGAATAAAGTTAAAATAATAAAAATTAAAAGGCCATTAACCAGTGGAGTTAGAGCAACAAGTTTTAAATCCTAAAAAATTGAGGATAACAGTGAATAATTCACTAAAAATTAATGAAAATTTCAGCAGTGGGAGAATAAGGGGTTGGCAATGAATAGGCGAATGAGTAAGTTTTTCAGTAGATACTTATGTACACTTGATTTAATATTATTACAAAAAATGTAACGTTATCGTTATTAAACAAACCTCCTTTATCTGTCCCAGTAATGTATATTGCTGTTGTGTGCATGTTTACAATAAAAAGCAACAATAGGTACATGCATATCCCCTTATAACAGCCTTATTTTGATTCTTTCGCAAAATTCAATCGACACTTCCCCAGTTCCGCTAAAAACTTATTCATAAGATCCCGTGTTTCTCATGTGTCGTGTGACAGAATCGGCTATAATTACAAAGCTCGGGACATTCCGCCGCTTCGTTTTATCTTTATAGTGCTTTGTTCGGTAACTTGAACCAACTTGGTGTCAATTACGTGCTCAGGTATGTAGAAATTACATACGTTATAACCTCACATCCGGGCTGTATTGCTTTCAGTTGGGATTACACTAACGACACACATACACACGGCAACGCGCATACATGCACACATGCACGCACGCGCACACACATGCACACATGCACGCACGCGCACACACACGCACACCCTCTCTCTCTCTCTCTCACACACACACACACACACACAGAAATTAACGTATATTAGTTTAATAACAGAAGTGTTAAGAGTGTAACAGTAATACTTATTTGCGGATGAGTTGTTGTTCATGGGTGACAGTGGCCAATTGCAAATAGATGGACTGCATGCTATTTTTATTTGTATAATAACATTTAGATCAAAATAACGTGAATGAAATTTAACGAATTTTATACATGTTCAGCCGCTGGATGCCGATTAAAATTATTAAACAGTGACAAAAAATGACCACAATACTGGACGGCAAGTAACATTGCAAATTGTATCACGATCCACGATCCTGGCAAACTGGATGTCGCTGGACAGCGTGGGAACCAGCGCAGTATCGTCGATCCATTGTTAGGTGCTTGTTATCTAGTATCTAGGTTGTTACTGTGATAACAGATTTGTTTATGTTATAAGCAATGATCATGTAATAACAACGCGTTCTATATTCATAGTCTTACGCTATAACTTTATGCTGTTAGTTGCCATGGACGCCTCGTGTAACAGACTATTTTTCATACTTGTTAAGAAGGAAGATGACACTTGTATGAGACATTCGATGGGGTAGGGGTAGCAAAATATTTATGCCGGATCGTATTTAATACTCCAATTTTATCTAGGGTCAATAATTACAGATGTCCATGGCCGGCAGTTACTGTTTACTGTCACATGGACTGCATGCTCAATTACTGCTAATATTATAGAATAAAACGTATACCAAACCTCATCTAGACTTACCGGTTTAACCTGTGCGTTGTATGTGTTAGTTTCATATATACAAGTACATAGTAGTTACTAAAGGTAGATACAAGTAGGTACCTATGTGTAGGTAAACCTAGTTTTCAACCCGCCATATAATGGTGAGAATTGACGTCACACACAAAGAACATCGGGTCATGTAACACTTCTGACTGCGTCACGTGGAGAATGTGTGTGCATTTACGTGCACTTAGACGTGATGCATTTCAACATAGTATTTAATTTTGAGTGTGTTGTAGTTTACGTTATATTATTATGAAAATCTTATTTTCCACTTCATCCAGCCATTTTAGTTCCACTACTGAATATAGGGCTCTTTTAATGGAGATTTTATAGATTTTACCTTTTTACACTGCTTGTCCACAAATGTAATAAAGAAACAAAAAAAGAAAAAAAAAGCAAAGAATATTTCTTAAATTTAAAAAAGAATTACGTCTACAGTCAACACTAAAAAAATAATTCACGTGAGGAACCTCTTGAGGCATTAGTCCTATCATATTACCGTAAGTTATCATTTATCAACTTATCTTCATTGCTATTTCTAGCTCTTGTTATAAAAAAAAAGTTTACAAAAAAAGGTCACCGTGAATTCTACGGCCATGTTGTTTGACAAAAGAGCCTATCTATAATCTAAAGTTTTACCGCAAATACGAGATGGGACAATCACGTTCTGACGCTACCACACCGCTAAGATAACATTCCGTCATTCACGAGTTTCACGATTTGCAACTAAATAAATCTATTTATTTAGTAAGTTTAGTAAGGATTTACGTAGTAGTCTGAATAAGTAGATTATAATCTAGAATGTCTAAGTTACGCGGCTCCCTATATTCCGAAGAAATTATTACGTATTATTATGAAAGAAAAAATATTGAAGGAACTAGGTGCAAAAATGTATGTTAATGTTTATTTTGCCTTAATTTAAAATACATCTAAATCGCTACAGCCGTTAAAATTAACGCAATCATAAAATATACACTCACGTTTTTGTATTCATATCGTCATACAAGATTTCTCGTTTTGTTAATAGATTTAGAAATATCAGCGTACCATCAGTAAAAACATTCACTTATTTGAATTTTTAGCACAGTTAAAGTCACATTTACATTCATCTGTGAACCTTAAAAGTCGACAGTAAGACGTGGCATCCTCTAAACTGTACAAATTCGACCTTTATCTGAGATCTCGGACTAGCTACAGTGGGCCGGCCCATTCACGAAAGTTTCATCTGATTTGGCGGCAACTTACCGGTCGTTGCTCCCACGGCAATTACTGCAGGCCAAAGTGTATTTCACTGCCAACATTCCGTTTGTGCCAGCACATTGAAAATTGGCCAAACTTTTTAACTTTTAACTACTTTACTTAAATTTATCGGGTCGTGCTTGCCAACGTAAAGTTCCAGCCAAGTTTTCTTCATTCAAGCTGAACTTTAGCAGTTTTACATTTAAGAAATCCCTTGTTGTGTTTGCTTGTTGTAAATAACTTGATTGAAACACAAAATGGATATTTCTCTTTCTTGTTATAGGTATTTCATTAATTAATCTTTGTTTCGGTCTCACTCATACTTACTACTTATATACTGCTTTACAAAATTAGCTACTGCTATGAGCTGTGAGCCCAAATCTAAAATCCATATGAGCCACTAAATAAATCTTCTTTATCCTCAAAATGTACTAAAGATACTATAAATACGAATCGATGTTCGTAAAATAATTCGCGTTGTCATATATTTCTATTTATTATATTTATTAGCCATATTCAATAACATGTAATACATATCTCTGCGCTCAATAAGATTAAAGCATGATTTAGGCGTCATTGACATCACAAGCTGTAATCTAAACTATTTATCGATTTATCAAATATTATCATGATAATATCAATTGTTTTTCTTTAGATATCTACACGCAAAAACTGCGTTAATTTAATCGAATAAGCTGAAATAAACAGTTTCATCACTAATAATTAAGTATGTTTTTGTTTGTGGAATAAAAATTTCGATTGTTTTACTTCGTCAACGAGAAACGGCAAATGACATCACGATACGACTTTGATACGACACCCTACGACTTGATAACACGTTTTCTGTATTACTATTAGGACTTTTAGTTTTTGATTACATTCCCTAAGTTTATTAGATGCTTACAACTTATTTAATCAATGTTAAAAAACTTAAAATACTCACTTATCAAACAAAACAATAAGCAATTGTACGGCACTGCAATAAGTTGCGCATGATAACCCATTTCCCCACATGCCGGCTTCTTTGTCCACAAATTACCCAGCTTTTTCGAAGCCTTGGGGTACAGCCGAGGTGTTATTGGGCCTTTCCGTGAAGCGCCCCCTATTATTAACCCAGGTATGAATACAAGCTACAAAGCCAGTTCCGAATATGAAAGCTTTTTTACATTCAGTTTTGTCTATGATAATAGGATATCGTTGTGTCGTAACTAGATTTTATAAAAGTTGAGTAATCGATTTTTTATTATCCTTATTGTTCGTTGGCTTAAGTATATATTTCATACTTCTTTTTATTAAGAAAAATAAATGTAAACCTATCATATAACCCTATCAACCATCTCGTCTATTTTTTTACGATTCGTGAATAATTTCACCTCGTCTTTATAGTTCTAATGATAGAATTACTTCTAGTTCGACTCCGGTGGCACCACCGCCTCACCTATTTCTACCTAATAACAGCAGTGTGCGTGACAATGTTCCGGTTTGAAAGGTGTGGTAAGGAAGACATACTTATACGAAGCGTTCGAACATAGTCCTCCCCTGAGGACTAGCAACGGATCTGTGGTGAACCTGAGGTCTCTAATCTTATCTGTGTTGAATACAGTTGTCTATGAGCGGCAGTAGCCACTTTCTATCAGTTGGACAGCAACTTCGATATTTAAAAAATAAAATATATTTTGAACTTGTTCTCTTACTAAATGTTACTTTTGTTTTAATACACAACGGAACAGTGTCCGAATGAGACATAAATCGGCATCCTGTCATAACTTTAATAGCTACACGCAATCCACAATCGAATTTCAAACGCAACCAACTATTAAGCGGAGTCGGGCCCGCGGCGCCTGCGCAGCAAAAACGGCAAAAAGGCCCAAGAAACGAACAAATTGCCCCGCCTAATTACAGCAGGTAGGCGGCCACACAAAGCACACTTTTTTACTAAAAAACGTGCTAAGTTATTCAAAAACTGGTTCGTTAACCATAAATATAGTCGACGCACCATGCCGTACGGGAGATTTTATTTATGGACGCCATCGCTTTTATGTTGATAGAGGAAGTTTGGTTTAATGTTTAAGTTGTCATTAACTCTGATTGAAAAGTATTTTGCATTGATAAATGTTATTATGTATCGGATATTAACGATTTGATGCTATAAAAGCTAACTCCTTTAAAAGTTATAAAACGTAATCTAAGAACTAAAAACTGTTCAAAAAAGACTAGAAACGGTAACAAAAAAAAAACTAGGTAATCAATACATTCATTAATTCTGCAGCTATTAATTTCAAATCCCCATACAACAACAATAAAATACGATAGATAAATAGACGCATCGATAGCCAAAGCTTACCATTAATTGCACAATACGATAATTGCGCTAGTATCAAAGGGGGTGTCGGCGCATCAAAGGATCGTCGGTCGATGCGCGCGCGCAGCTTTGTGGCATCGTTTCGCGCCGCGTGCGACGACCTCAGATGTTATGCGATTGGTTTTGCATCGGACTGAAGTAATACGGGTATTTAGAGGATTATAATGTAGTATTAGAAGCTTAAGTGGGTGTTACGTTGATTATTGTTTTGATATAACATAGACGTGTTGAATTGTTTATAATTGAAGAAAGAAATAATGAAAGATGAAATGTTATTCTGGAAAATTATAACACACAATAACAACTGTACCAGTTGTAAAGAATTATGTATTGGTACTTCTTTACACTTGGTCTATCGCAAATATCAGGTCATGAATTTAAATTAGTACCTAAGTTTTTGGCTTTAAGTTTTAGTTAAGTAAGATAATAAAGAAACTTTAAATAATAATAAAATTCCTTTAATAATAATAATAAAATTTATTTACTTCACAAGGTTCTTTACATAATGTAAATAGCTCATATTTAAAAAAATCTCTACATATCTTATGTCGATAAAAAGTTAGAACATCATCGTATGCCAATGCAAGCATATGAAATGGAGGCAACAAAGAACATCAATATCAAATAACTTTTTAATAGCGTGTAAATGAGCCGTTCGGTTACATCACGGCTCTACATAATAGGGATGGTCTAACAGAGCGGTGGGGCGAGGAATGTTGCCCAATTAGATACCGGCCGATGGGTTCCAGTGGGATCGGTATTTCGGACGGCTGATCCGATTTCATCTACGTATTCCAAAATGGCAGATCACATTTTATCGTAGTCTTACATTGATTTTTTGCGCATTTTTTCGTCTAACTTGTGACTAAAACCTAAGTCACAAGTTAGACGAAAAAATGTTGCTAGAAATAATAAATAGGTACTATAAAGAAAATAAAAATATAGAAATAATAAATTATTTAATAACTGTTTCCTTGCTAAATTTACTTGGTAGTTTTATTACGTACGGGATTTTATAAACAAATTACATAATGATTATATTATATACATGAAACACATGAGTACCCATAAATTGTATACTTCTTTAACATATATTGAATTTCAAAAGAAACAAAAAACGTAAACAAGTGCAATATTTAACATCCTCGAGTATCTATCCGACCGACATAATGAAAATTCATGTCCGGCGAGCCATCAGTAAGAAGCGTAGAGATACTATCGCCCCTCCTATACACTCTGAAAAACCTGCTCGCATTAACTCCCATTTAATTCAACTGGTACCTTTTAAGTACCTCATTGCGGTGTTCGACGCATAAACAAGAAAAGCAAACACACAAGCGGCAAAAACATTCGAACTTGCGCGAATGTACACAAATTCTGAAGTTGAATTTTTAAACTGCATTATTTATGGCGAATTTGTTATCCTACTAATTTGTTATTAAAAGGCAGTTTTGATGTAATGTAAGCATTAAAGAATATTGAACTGATTGTTACGTTATTCCAGATTGTAGCAGATTATTTTTGTTATAAATAAAAATGCAATGTTTATAAATATAAAATATTACATAGAAAACCAAATTATAGCAATATAGATTTTTTAATATACTTTAAACGGCCTAGGTTTTTTTGTCTTTCAGGCCAATTTTTTTAACCTAATTAATACTTAATACGTACGTACGTAATATTGACGTATAGTCTGTCATTGTCAGGTCTGTTTTAAACATTATTCAAATATCTAATTAATATTATTACGCAATCCATTCAGCCAAGCCTCGGCTTGGGGTGTTTTATTTTTAAATAATCATGTAAATTTAAAACATATTCGAATATCTAGCAAATGTTCCGCAACCCATTCAGCCAGCGTCGGCGGTTTAAAAAGTAATCTCCCGCCAACGACGGCCCGTACACTTGTCAATTACACCGCGGGCTCACGTCGGCCGCGGCATCAATGGTCAGGCTTTATCCTTGCATCGCATTCAAATAAATTGCCATTTAAATGTACCTACTCACTGCGTTTTGGTGGGCGCCGGCTGCCTGCTCGGCCGATCGTTTTGCTCTTGCTACTTGTTTATGAATTTTATCGTAAGGCTTGGTCCCTCATGATTTGCGAGAGCAACGTAATGCAGAAATTCCTTTCAGATTTTTTTAAAATTATTTGTATGGACATAGGAATTGTAATTAGGGTTTTCGATAAATTTGACGTTTCGGGTTAAGATAACAGATAGCAGAACTTGTCTCTTATTAAAAGCCAGTAGTTACTTTTATATCGGGTTTCGAACGTAAGTAACGCTCTACACTATGCTGTTCGGTCGTTATTGGACATCAAGATAAACCATTTACTGAATATTTCATATTTATTGTTTACTGAATATTTTATATTTATTGTTTCCTGGTAAAAAGTAGCACCTAAGTTCGTAAATACTTAACTTCTTGATTTAACTGTGTCCATAAACCGAGACACTATCTCCTGAGATACCTCCGCAATTAGATTGGAAAGTAAAAGAAACTTCATTACGCCGCTCGTGATTTAAAAGGAACATAATCATCCGGAATGCGCCCACGAGATCGTATCTCCTTAAATTACGAGAGATCGTGCTCTAGCGCCGAAGTTAGTTTTTCTAGATAAAGATAGCGTTTTGTTTCGTACATCTTCGTACTTTCAGTTTCGGTGTATGATTACAGACTTTCTAGTTTGTGAGCTACGTGATGCATACCTACTAATGTGGAAGTTATGGAATGAGATGTCTTTATTTTGACTTACGGAGGGACTTACAAATATTCAGTTACAATTTTTTTAGCTCACTGGAACTTCAACTAAGAAAATCCGGCAAATTATCACCGGGTTCAAATTCTTTCTTTATAATCCGTTACTGCTTATCCATAGGTATATGTACTTTATTGTTTGTATATTCAGAAATGTTGAAGACTTAATTCAGTTTTTTATATCACCGCACATGGTTTATTGTAATCAATCCCAAAAAGGATTGTGAGAAATGTTGCCAGCTCTCCAATCTAAGTTGCCTCATATAAGTGCAACCTTAAATGACCAATATCAAAATTATTAGAGATAAATAATATCCCTGAAGACAATTTTATTCGACTTACGATCTACCCATCAGTCTTTTGAGGTTCACTGCACTGCGCTTTTGGTCAAGAATTAATTTGTTACAGCTTAATGAATATCAAATATTAATTTTAAGTCTGTCTTCGGTTGAAAATAGGTTGCATCCCACAATTTCGCAATAGCAATTGGAAGGTCGCTATTGACTTAGACTTCTCAAATATTACGCAGATCTCAATTTACAAAGTTGTTAAGATAGGCAAACGGTCAGTGTTTGTTTTGCCTTGTGAAACAGCAGAGGCCAGACGTAAGATTTAACTTAGGTAATGGTATGCGCAACTAAGTTTATTTTCGAAATATGTTATTTGGTATTATACGTTTCTTTTGGAATTCGCAATTGTAAGCATTGTGCAACATAAAACATTGTGAATTTGTGAGACAATATTATAGATGGAAGCTTTTAATGTATTGAAAAATGTTTAACGTTATACATACATAAATGTTGTACAAATCGAAATCTTTGCAACTTTCTGCGCATTTCTCGAGTTTATAAATACTTCAGAAGACCATTGTTCTGTACTGAATTGAGTCTTAAATATTTCGCAATTAAAGTTTTTACCCTGGACCTCACTCGCCAGTTGCTGATTGGTAGGCATACTTTAGAGATTTTTAGCTAACTATTGACACAAACATCACAGTTTAGAGATTTAGCAAACTCTCAGTTATTTATTTATGTTTCATCGCATCCTCCTTCAATGTTAAATAATGTGATCATTATTAGTCTCTTTGAATGGTTGAACTAAATAATTTAAACAAACAATTGCTTGAGGTCGTGTTGAGAGGGGATCTTCACAAATACTTTTATCAGCTGATAACCTGGCGCCACGGGCCTGTGAGGACTCGTTGCATTAAATAATGTTTGCTTTCTTTGTATCCTAGAGAGACCACAAAATTGTTCAGTAAATGTTTTCAGATGTGACAGTTTAACAGCTGACTTACGACGTATGAGGGATTTGTAAATTTTAATTGCTCTTGGTACATATGAAGTTATTTACTGCATATTAATATTGCCCCACCGCTGGGACTGAGTTTTTCAGTTCTCTTCATCAAATGATAATGTTGGATTCTAGTCTATTTAGATTTCCATGATACAAAATAAACATAGACCAGAACTAAACTAGAATAGAATTTTTTATGAAGATAATGCAACGGAATGGAGAATTGAATCGAAGGAACATAGTCTTCCTATACATCTAAAGAGTTCCATAATTCTCATGGATTCATTCTTACTTTATCTTATTCGGTAGCTACCGATGAGAGGTACAAGAGAAATAAAACCGGTAATATAATTAACGAATTATAACTTAATTACAATCATATAAAGTTCATACATTTCCAAAAAGACAAAATGAAATAATCTACACGGTTTATGTTGGGTTTGTTAAGGAAAGTGTGTCGCACAAACACGGCAGTAGTTAAGTAGCTGAATTGCTTCTGTCACTGTTGTTTAAGATTAGTATGATAAATAAGATAGAGGAATTCCTGTTGCATGATGTCTCTTTGTGCAAACACTGGATACTTGAAAGTAAGTTGCTCTCGTTAGAGGAAATTATTTTAATTGAAGTCTGCTGTAAGATTACTCGTTACAATCCCTTTTTCCCTTTATGTTTTGCCCATAATAAACAATTTTTTGTTTTGAGAAAACTTAATAAATTACCATACATTAAACATACTAAGGGCTCACAACACTATTTTCGTAAGAATGTCGTAGATATATACAAGTATTTATGAGAAGTATTATATATATGACGAGTATTACGAAAAATGATTTGTATTATATACTTAAAACTTGATAAATTTTTAACTTTTTCTTCGTAATCAGTTGTTGCATAACAACTGATTACGAAGAAAGAGTATTACCTAATATACATATTTAAAGTTACGATTTTTAAAAGTTTCGGTTTCCAATTAAACATATCGGAAATCCCGTAATTGAATTGATAAGAAGTTATAACAATGTACTAACTGTTATCCGGTGTAATCGTAGGTTTAATAACAGCAATCTACGAGATCAAATGTACCCAGGAAGTGAGATCGTTAATCAATGGACCGAGCTCTATGTAGGGCGCACGGAAATACGCGCGAATGTACTCGGTTCTACTTGGGATACTGTCTATGAAATAAGACTCTTAAAGTTTATGTACGCAGATAAATAACAATGAACCATAGACATCGAATTTAACTATACGTTTGTGTTTGGAAAATGATTGAAGAGTGGTAGTTTATGAGTATAAAAAAAATAAAATAATAAAAACCTTTTCCTAATTAAAACGCTATAAATGAAAGCTTTGGTTTAGTTAATTCTGTCAAAGACCTCTTAACATTCAAGACCAAAATAAATAATTGATTTAACACTGCTATTGTATGTTTATGTTTAGGAAGAAGCGTGAGAGACATTTGGGAATTTTTAATTTAAATTCCAGGGGACTCCGTGACAATGTTACCGCTATGTGAATGCCATTGGAAATTTTCGGTTTTGGAATATACTTCTATAAGGCGATGTAAAGACTAAGAAGGGATTAAAATACTTATATTATAGACTACACTAAACCTTGATTGATTTCCGGTATACTTTACATCAAAAATCAATCAATGGGTAAACAAATGGAGCGAACTGAGTCACTGATGTGTAGCACGCACTCAAGCGAGAACCGAACCCGGTATGTCAGCTATGCTCGGGGAACATGGCGCGGGGGAAATCAACTATAGCTTTCATATACTTTGGAATAGAAAAGATGTTCTGAAGTATCTACTCTCCTTCTCCTTCCCTATTACGTATGAGGCGTTTTAAGTTAAGGATTAGTACTCAGCAATATAATTCACTTGTCCTTGTCAACGTTGCGTTGTTCTCCTCCAGTTTTTCAAGTTTACCTCTCTTCTTAGGGCAGTCGCAATGGAGAGTGAGTGAGGGTCGCCATTTGGTCACACCATCGAGTATATGATCATAATTCACGTAGATACCATTTATTTACAGGTTGTAGGAAGTTTATTTAGAAAATCAGTATATAGTGTGCA
>MOOZ01000047.1:350255-365422 GCA_002930495.1 Cecropterus lyciades | reverse complement strand
ACATAAAGGGTGGCGTTGACGAAAGTGTTCACGGGATTTATGACGTGATAAGTGGGCTGCTAGGGGAGCTTCCTCAGGCCATCAATATTTTATAATAATAGCTCTTTAATCGGATATTTTTACTACTGAGGCTTTATCTTCGGAGTTCGGAGGATGAAGCGTCTCGACGCTGCTATGCTTGAACTGCTGGAAGTTAAATACCTTCATTTGTATTTGTTAAACCCGCGTTTAAAAAATGTAACTTAACATAGTTACATAAAGCGGAAATTGTATACCGTATACAATTTAAACTGATAGCAAGTGACATTTGCGGCAGTGATTTTTTAATTTTTTGTGCGAAACCCTAATTACATTTTCTAAAATAGAAATAGCCTAAGTTACGCCTTATGAAATCAACTATCCAACAGTGAAAGTCCCGTTAAAATCGGTCCAACGGTTTCAGAGATTACCCAGGACAAACAGACATACAGAGAAAAAAATTAGTAATTGATGTTTTGTTATTAGTATCGTATATACTTCTATATGCGTTTGGTAAAATATGTTTTTTTTTTATATTGCAAACAGACACTTCAATTTTATTTATATGTATAGATTTTATAACATTTTAAGGAATATTTTGTGTTGAGGCTAGTTTCAGAAGAATAAAAAAGTTTTTCGCACTTATCCTTACCTCACAGGTCCGTGAAAAACTTTTCGTCACTCAAAATCGCAAAAAGATTACTTACCTACTCTAACCTTTGTTTTTTTTTTACGTTTATCGTCCGCTTAATATCGAAGTTATTGATAATGAATTAAAAAAAAGCTTTATATAAAGTCTATTTATACATTTCCAAATAATATCAATTCTGTATCTCCATGAATAAATCAGACATTTATAGTCTACTCTTAATTAAAGGCACAAAACATAATTGATGATAACCCATCAACTTGAAATAGATAAAAAAACGTAAACGCATTAAATCAAAAGATTTAAGTAACACGAATCGAGGAAATGAGTATTATCTCATCTGAAGAATATAAAGAGCGGAGCCGACCGGCGGAGCGTGGCCAATTCATAATCGGAACTCTCGACCGTCTCAGATACAAACTTATATTCACTACTACAACAACCCTTCAAGCAACGAGTTACAGTTTAAATTCCCTTAACCATCTGCACTTTTAAGTTTGTAGAATAAGAATACGATCGACTGATAGACCCTGCTGTCAAATTTACATCTGCACCCGCTTCAACCATTATCTCCGTACAATAAAGTACAATTTGCTTTATATCAGGTTTTAAATCGATTCGACAGGCCTCGAAGACGATTCAGGTATGATTGGGGCTGGAGCGATGCGTGTTAATTCTTAATAATGGCGGCAACATCTACTACAGATATTGCCACAGATAACGAAACGTAGGGCATTGCACCCGCACTACGGATGCTCTATCTAATTAATCTCAGTTAAGACTGATAAAGGAATTTTGATTGAGTTCGTTATATAACATAGCTTTGTAATCGACTAATCACTTCAATAATGGAGGAAGTATCTATGTGTTTGGTTAAACTACATTTGGGCTATTGTACATGTATTGTACATATGAAAATGTTAAAGTAATTAATTAGTTCATTACATTTAATTTTACAAATTGAGTTTAAATGTAGTTGATTTTTGTTTTAATATATTTATTTTCTGTATTCAATTAGGTAAGTATTTCATTACATAATTTATTCAATTCAACCTGTTTTATTCGTATTTTAATTTAGAAAATATTAAACGCATTAAATTAATAAGGGTTAATAAGGGGAATTATATAAAAGGGTGGTAAAAGTATTCGTGATTCAAAACAGCGGGCACTCCTCCCACATCAATTTTTAGCGGAAAATACTGACACTGTGCTACCGAATTCTGGCTTGAAGTGTGTAAGGAAGAGATATGAGGTATTCTACTGCTATCTGAAATCTTTAGCAATGGCCAACCTATAACGTTTTCAATCTTCTTTGGAATTTCTACACACTTTCTACACTCATAGCCCCACACTAGGATTTTCTCCTGTGTCGTGGGTACCATGGACACACAAAGACGATTACACAAACACCCAGACCCAGAACAGAATCTAAACTTATCATTCAGATGCATGTCAGACCGGTATTGTGACCGCTCCACCACGCGGGTCGTCACCACATATCCATTGTAACCTACTGGTGCACTGATCTTTTGCTACTTCACTATGCTAAAGAGGGATGTAACTACTTCTATAAAAATATAAAATTTTAGCCAGTTATTTATTTAAAAACGTATACAAGTAGGTACTTCTATAGTGACGTCGTAACCCTGAAGCTTCCTCGCAGTTGATTAGTCCAGCGTGGCCATAAAGCCCCGTCGTAAATACTTCGCCGGCGCTCGTAAAGCCCCAATTAATCCGATGTTAGCTTTATGGACTGCGAGAATAGATACCACTTTCAATGCCGAGCGTACGGCTTTAGGATATGAATGTACCTTTCTGAAACTTATATATATATTTGGAATAAAGATAATGTTTTGCATTTGTGCGTGTAGTTACCGTTTGTTAACCGTTGAATTCAGAAAGCACAGGACCGTATTGGACAGTATGGAGTGACGTTGTTTAGGGGACGTCTATGTCCAGCAGTAGACCTCAAAACGACGATGGATGGATGGATGTGTAGTTCTTGTTGAAAATGTATTAAACTTGACACGATTTTACAAACTTGCCTATAGCCAATTCGAATCCGCATGCAATCCACCGATGGTGGGTAAATAGCAAATGCCGCGCTGGAAAATCTATAAAAACCTCACGTAGCATTAGAGTCGTAGCCAGTTCTCTTAGCACAAGTTTGTTACGTTTCCTCAAAACAATAATTGTTTACGTTTTCTCCGATCATTGCAAGTTATGGCCGAATACGAGACGATAATGTAAGTGTGTAATGTACCGACAACACAATGTATACGCGAAAACGTAAACAATGATTGTTTTCTGGAAACCTAATTAACTCGTATTAAGGATACAGGTCGATTACAAATTAATTCCAACCCTTGAGGACTAAGTTAAACGGTTGGAAGTGGAACCACAACTAATTCCCACCTGCATCCAAAATGGCGTACCTCATATTGCTTGAGAAACCCATATTTAGAACGAGGGTATGATGGCATGCGGCATTATACTTTTTAATCCTAACCAAAAGGCTATAAATGTTAATGGTTAGAAATGCCTTAATTGAGTTTAAAAGCTTATAACTGGTAAACTTTAATTACTAGGTAATCCGTTACTAGTGCACGATAAATGCGTTAAAGGAAAGGATAGAAAAAGAGAATTAAACGTAAAAGCCTTTTACATTTGTATAATAGCATAAAACATTCGTATTATATTAGCGCAAAACAGCCTCAGATAAATAGGAATTGTCAGATGAGTACTCCTATATTACGCCCTTTAAACCAGAACACAACAGCGGTTAACACTGTCAATAGGCAAAAATGGGTGTGGCAATGGTGTTGCCGGAGTCGAATCGCAAGGGCTCTACGACTCGTGTCCGGCCGTGAGGCATAAGACGAGAAATCGTACAACGGATGAGTAAGGTATTTGACATTTAAGTAAACCCAAGAAACATTAACGAGTACAGAAACCAGAGCGGTATACCAGTAATTTTAATTAACTCATAACTCTGCAACCCTAATTGCGGGGTGAAGATCAAAGAATCGCGCCGATAAACACACGAAGCGCGCATCTTGTTGATAAAAAGCGGTTCGAATTACCCGTTCGGTTTATTTTGTTAGTGCCACAGAGCATGGCTAGTAGAAATGGCAAATGTACATGAATGCGAGCTTAATACTCGTTTGATTGCACAGAATGGTAATTGCGACGATATAAATTATTCGACATGTGACATCATGATTATAGAAAAATATTATTTACATTCGTATGAATTATTTCAGTTGTGATTGTAAGTCACAACAGGAATTTCTTTTGTATATTTCTCGGTTTTCACTTTTTAATGTGTGTGCGAGAAAAGTTGCCGCCATTTTAATTGCATTATTGTCACACAAAAAAATAGTATATTTCTACAACTTATTACACAATTGGTATGTATTCATGTTAAAAAATGATTTGACATTTGCACGTCTCAGTTTTACGATCCTTGAAGTGCGTTACTCTATGAAATTAGGCGTTTCTCGTGAAACTGGTTAATTACTACATTGATTACCTACTGCAAAAAATATTATAGAATTCCCATTATAGCAATAGTATTATATGAGCTTATTCTCACGCATTTTTAGAAGCAATGAGGAAGGAATTTCTATATGTTTTGCACTCTGTGGTAAGCACATGCGCCGCGAATTGAGAGTCGAAGTGGTTTTTAGTTTATTGTAAACCGGCTGGTTTATTGTTTAACTAGCGATACCTGTGGTTCTGTCTGCGTTTAATGTTTTAATCAACTATTTATCTCATAGCATCTGTACCGACACTTTATACTCTAATGTAAAAAAATCTTACTTTGAACGATTCGTGTAAATTCCGCGTAGTACAGTGGTCATAGCACCGATCTGCCACACAAAGATTTCCAGGTTCATTCTGAGTATACATATATTTGATTCCTATTGAAGGGCTGATTAAAGAAAGTGTTCCATCCTCTTTGGCACTAGTTATAGTATATTATTACATTAGTATATATTATACTTACCTCTTACATTATTTACGAAGTACTAATAATTCTCGTAGTAAAGAGTTACTTGTAAAATAAATTATATTGATTTACTTAGGTTAGGATGCTTTAACAATTACTTTTGGTCTGTTTAATTATAACTTAGCAAATTTTAATTTTACATTATGATCGTTACATCAAATTTAATGGCAAAGTTGTTGGCAACATTTCATATTATCAAACCAGTAGTATTTAAGATACTTAATACACAGTAAGTAGTACAAGTACATGTATCGACATACTTATCGTGTAATTATCTGTAGATCTTGGCGCTAACTTCAAACAGACTGATAGGCGTACTCTGTAGATGTGATCAAAGCGTCGCTTCTGAGATCTGTATTAATTCCGCTCATGAGACTGATGATAAAATGAGCGCAACAATTTTCATCAATTAAACAGCTTAAGAGGTATTGGGAGATAAGCGCGATAAAATTACATATGTGCTCGATGAAGCTGTGAACGAGAGGGATTAAGACGTGAGATGGAATTTGTTGAATTTCGTTATATTGGATTGATATGAATAGATTTCTGTTACTTTTTATGCGTCGAAGTTTATAGTAAATTCTGGTCAATTGCTCAATAGTTTATATGTCAATTTTATATACTAAGTTTTGTATATTTTGTAATATCTTCGTATATTTTGCTATATCATATTTTAAGTTAGCAAAGCTGAAGTGCAGTCCATATGGATGAGATAGCCACAGGTTAGCAACGGATGCGTTGAACATCTGACAACAAAGTTAAAACCCTTATCACAGGGGCACTTAAAATTTTTGTTAGTCTGTTTGTTATATTGCAAAAATGGGTGAGGCAAAGTGCTTTCGAAGACCAAATTGATCTGACACCTATTAATTAATTTTTAATTAAGTATTATTAGTACCTCGTGAGTAGGTGACTTTTTTCCCCCGTAATAAAAATATTTTAAATATTATCTAAGCCCTAAATAATCTGTTCAGCAAATTCACAGAGTCCTCAGTAGCACAACATGCAGTCTATTTATTTTCTTAATTATCTGTACGAGCAATGCAACCGTTCATTTCCCGCCGAGCAAGACATCAAAGCGTGCGCCTGCGCTCACTCGGCTATTTTCGGCTCACGTCAGTAATTAATTTTTTGTCCCCCTGTCTGCCTTTGTTGTGCACTCGTCAAAGCTGTCCAAGTCTCCTAGCGTTGCATCAAATATAGCGACAAAGTAACACTACTGTGACGATACATGGTTTATAAAGATTAAATAAGACTTAAAGTACTACTCAGTAGCTACTCATACACTTTTATGTATATTGTAAAACTTTTGAAAATATATCGATGCAAACTTCTGAAAAGCGTTATACTAAGTAAATTATTATTAAAACAAACAAGGGGACTACTTAAAATATATATCGAAAAACAAGTACTACAAACAGAAAATAGCGGTACTATAAATCTATATGCAGAACCTTTAATTAATATAATAATTTCTTTTCTATTTCCTCATTGTTGTACCTACTCGTTTTGCTCTTTTCAGTTTAAGCAGTCGAGTTTCTTGTTTTTATAACAATTTATTTAATTTTATTAATCGATTCATACAAAACCCATATTTACATTCCCCGCATTACATGATGATATTGAGATACTTGGAAGGAAAAAAAAAGCAAAACTTTAAATATAAGAAAGAATATAAATTAATTAAGAAGTACTTCGAACAGTAAACCTACTTACGCTCTACTGTGTAATATTAACATTTATATTCAGCTCAAACTTTTCAATGAGGCTTTCACGATTTCACCAGTCAGCACTCGAATATCAAATGTTTATCCAAGCAAATAAATAATACAGCTAAGTACCGAGAATCGGGTAACTCAATGGATTACCTAAACTAAACAAACTATAAGTGCTTGGCAACGAGCCGTCAAACGATTCTGAACTCTTCATGAGAAACGTAAAGTTGTTTTCATAGCCATGTCAGCTAGCAGTAGATTTGTATCAATAGGATCCCTTGTATGTGACCCAGTCACATCTAAAAGGAGAGCGCTTGAACAAATGTTTGTTAAGATGACGCTATGTTAAAAGAAATAGATTTATTAATACTGTTTTCTGTTTGACATTGAGTTACGATAAAAACGTAGCGGTGATGTAGATGGAAAAATAAACAAAATGTAAAAAAGTACTAGAAATAAAGGTTTATATTTTTTGCACATTATAGGTATTATTTGTTGCTTTAAAGTAAAACATTCTATAAACTTTCTTACCTTGTTCAAAATACGAAGTATAGAATATATTTCCTAATCCCAAATGCGAGTGCGTCCCCTTAACTAAACATCTTAAGTAGTGCCGACATCCTAAACCTTTTCCGAACGCAAACACGCGTGTTTGCTCACAATTGTTGGCTCAAAACGAAACGTTTTTCTACAAGAAACAGGAAAAAACGAAAACGTTTCAGTTTAAGTGCAATCTACCGTTCCCTAATAGGATTGTGTACAGCACTTCTGGCAGGTAAAGCTGGCAGTTTGGTATCTTAGCTAATCCTAACAACAATGAGAACTTTGTGAAATGGATATTCGAGATACTTGAGCATTGTGCCTACACTTTGATAATGGAATTGGCAGTTCTTTAAACCTTTTAACTTAAAAATATCCGTAAGTAAGCTGTCTTTTTTGTGTTATAAAAAGGGCATTAATTTTTTTTATTAACGGATTAACATAGACTGGGGAACTTTCAATAGAGTACAAAACATTTTATTTGTTTATTTAGCCTGTGTGCAATGTCAAAACGTATATCGGCACATATTGGCTTATATAATAAACGAAAATAATTGACCCATCTCAAATGTTTTGCCGTAAAATCTAACTATTCTCGCGCGAGTTGTTTCACAATGAATGGATTTAACTATATCGAATTGTACTTTTGCGAAGAACACCCGTTACAAAGCCACCACGAAATCAGTTAAATTTGTAAATGCTCCCCAAGGCCACCCGTTCTGTGAAATATTCTTTCTGTGGCTTCCAAAGTTGCAACGGACTATAATGAATGGCGTTCTATTTATGCCTTTCAACGACAACAATATTGTTAGGAGTGGATGAGAAAATGGGCTTCCTACTTTATTGTTATATTTAGTAACGCTGCCCGAGGGACCGAAATAAATTCGCAGTTACTGTCTACGTACTTCACTTTAAATTTATAAAAAAATGTGTGTGTACAATTCACGACACAAGTGAAACTTAATAATAATAGAATATATCTGAAACATAAGGGTATTAATACTTAAGCTTTTTAAAAAAAAATGGATTAAGTCATCCTATTAAATTTCGCATATACCAAACTTGAGCTAGTGTAAAAGCTACGAAGTATAAGCGTGATTCAGAAACGGTTACAGCACCATCGGTAGCGCCGACAACTGCTTTCATAACGCCTTTTCATTTCCTCGAGTTTAAATCACATCGATTCTGAAAAAGTTTTACTTCAAAAACTGGCTGCACGGATTCTAATTACCTAATTAAAATTCGACTTGTGTTTCCCAATAACAACCGGCGAAACGGTTGATTATATAAATGGATGAATGAAAATCAACAAGCACAATGTTCATTAATTCGTTCCACACTGAACTGTGTTTTAATTAAGAATCGTCAGTATTGAACTGGAAGCCTGTCTTAACGAAGGACAAAACAAACCTAGGAGCAAAATTACGTGGGAGCCAGTCCGAGCTGACTACTCGTCATCCCTTTCCAATTAATTATACTTATTTGCACCAGACAAGGAGAAGTACGCACTCTCTTTTGGTCCATTTCTTAAGTACGTGGTTCGCATTCTATAGCGCCCGTCCTTCAAACAATCGGGCGCCTTAGCTCCCGAATCTTTTCAAATCAATTCCACGACATCCGTCGTTCAGCAAAAACGCACGTCACAAGCGACCTTGCCTTTGTTTCACCATTAACAGTCATTCGCGCCGTGTTTTTTGCCTAATATTGGCCTCAATGTCGGCACGGGAACGCTGCCCTTTGTTAACTTTTAAATACTAACATATAAATATACTACTTAAAACATATTTTGTAATCATGAATTTAATAACTATATATTATCTTCAGTATGAAGATTCAAAGATAATTTTACTGTTCCACTGATTTTTAAGATGTTAAATTATGGTCTTTTATTATTACCACCATTTTACGTTGTCTGTCAAACAGCTGTTGTGATATTTTATGTACGAAATAATAATGTACTTTTTCTTTTCATTACAGATGGCGTCATTCGCTGGCGTTCTCTCGAGCGACTGTTCGGTTCACGCGCGCTTTCTCTTGTGCTCGGCCTTCGCTCCCCTGTGTTCGGAGCAGGTGTCGGGCTCCGTGAGCGCTTGTCGAGCACTGTGCGAAAAGGTCGTAGAGGACTGCAAGGAGCAACTAAAGCAACTGTCGCCGAACGTAATGCTAGACTGTGCCGCGTTCCCGCTGCGACCAAATAGACGGCTCTGTATGCGTCCTCCTAACGCCAGTGAGCTTGAACCCGAACCGCCACCACCTCCCCGTTGGCCGTTCCACGAACACGAGTTAAGAGAGCACGGATGCCCACCGGCGCACACCAGAGCCCCCACTGGAGAATGCTGGCCCGCTTGTGGTGAAAACGCCAGATACTCACAGACCGATAAAAGAATAGCTGAAATATGGATCACTACGCTCGCATGGTTTTCTCTTCTGTCGACGTCCTTCGCGTTGTTGACATTTTGCGCAGAGCCCTCCAGGTATCGGTATCCCGAGAGGCCGGTCGTTTGGATGGCGGCCTGCCATGCGATCGTGGCACTGTCCTACGTCACGCGGGGGTGGTTGGGCGCTAAGGTCGTTTCTTGCGCCAACAGCACTTTAGCGGTTGACGGACTAGCCTCGCCCATGTGTGTAGCCTTCTTCTCCTTGACCTATTACTTTACGTTAGCAGCTGACGCTTGGTTTGCGAACGCCTGCGTCGCGTGGTACCTTACTGCGGCCAGTGAATGGTCCACTGAAGCTTTAGAACGGGCTGCGGCGTATCTTCACGCCGTCGCCTGGGGCTGGGCGGGCGCTTGGACTGCAGCCGCCCTGGCCTTGCGCAGAGTGACTGCTGACGAATTAACTGGAACGTGTGGAATATCGGATGCAGCCGCCGCCGCGTTAATCGGCGTACCGCGAGGAGCTCTTCTAGTGACGTCAATCGCTCTCGCGGTAGGAGCGTGTCCCGGAATAATGAGGGTCCGACGAGCGCTCGATTCGAGGGGTGCCAAGAGAGTGGGGAGACTGGCCGCGCGGGCCGCTGCTGGAGGACTTCTCTACCTCGTATTAGCTGCGTTTGCAAGCGGCGCGAGAGTGCTCGAAGCGCGCAGGAGGGAAGCCCAGACTAACCTGGCGTTGCTGGCCTCACTGGAGGTTGGGAACGTGGAACACGCGGCGGACTCGAGTAGCGTGTCAGTGTGTTTGTGGCTATCGTGCGGTATCGCAGCGGGAGCGTGGGCGTGGTCGCGGAAGTCCGCGGTAGTGTGGAGGAAGGCGCTGTGTCCGCCACGAAAGGCACCCTGTTGCGCTCCCCCATTGCTGCGATCACACCACCCTTATTATAAACGACCGCTCCACGTCTCCCGAGTGTGATATTAGCAATGAACCGTCTCAAAGACTAGTTATAAACTATTAGTGTTAAGTGGGTCAAGTGCCCCCTCTGCCTTCTGTGAAGGCGCTCTCGATATTTGTACAAAGTGCGTGTAAATAATGTAAATTAATTATTAAATATACTGTTGGTTTTTTATATAATTTGCTCTATTATTTTCCATCTCGATATAATAAGAAAACAAGTGACACACTCTTTAAACTAACTAAAATCGTGGTTAATGTAACTTATAAAAACTACAGAATATCCACATATATATAATAAATATTAAAAATTTAACTTTAGTAAATCGCATACATTTGCAAAGATAGATTGAAGGCCTGAGTATAAGTAATAACATACATTTCACAATTATGTGTGTTTAAAATCAGATCAAAACCAAACTACTAAATTCAATTTAAAGTACCAACGACATACTTGTATTAATATTGTGATAGCATTTATGTCGATGTTGCGATATATTTATACTATTCATAGTCTGTATCTTGAGACAACATTTAGCACAACAGAGGACACATTTTATTTAAATGCTCTTCTTGGCAAAGTTAATAACTTAGTTGTTACCTATTTTTGAAACGCGGATAAAACCGCGGAACACAGCTTGTACAACATTTTGTAACAATTAATTGTAACAGGTTAAATAAGATACCAATTTGCTAAACATGATTTTATTATCAATAACTTTAAAGATTATATTACATGGATATTCAAGTATATAACTCTCTATACAAAAAGAAACAATGGATAATTGTAAATAGTTACATAATTTACACACGACAGTCCCAACTTTTTGTAACCCTGAGAAAATTTTAGTTTTATACATTAAATTATACACATTTACAGAATGTCACTAGCAAATTAAAACACAAACTAAATAAAACATAAGAAACACTGAACACAAATATATTTTTACATAACTTTAAAATATTATTAGTGTATGGGGTACACTTCAAGCTATTGGGGCGAGGCATATAATTGCCTGGGAATATGATAATGTCACAAATATCATGTAAGTTATAGGCAGGCGTATTTCACTGCAGTGTGGGTTCCATGTTTAATAAATGCCCAAAGGCTCAATGTTTCCGACACTCATTGCCCCACACTAGGATTTTCTGTCGTGGGTGTCATAGATACACAAAGACGAATACACAAACACCCAGACTCAGAACAGAAACCTAAATTCATCATTCAGATGTCTGGCTGGGGATCGTTCATTTAGTTATTCGTCTTTGTGTGTCCATGTCACCCACGAAACAGGAGAAAATCCTACTGTGAGGCTATGAGTGTAGAAAGCGTTTATGTTTAATGAACAGGAAGACCTTGGACAAGATTTCAATGACTATTTCATGATATAGAACCGTGACAGACCTTCCACGGAACGATTTAACTCGGTAAGGTGTAATTAGACAAGTCGTTAGTAATTTAGCTACCGGTAATTATTATTAATAAACTAGGCATTATTACCAGATTTACGAGAAAAAAATGTATTAATTACCAATACTATAATTACGGTAGTTACTTTAGTCTTTCTTGGTCAGATAAGTATGTCGGGGTCTCAATTAATAGTCGATTTTATTAAATACGTAAATGAAAAATGTTTGAAGTTTAATCACATACAGTATGCACACTTTTAAAAACAATAACTATGTTAGAATTCCCTATTGTACGTGTAATACTGCAACATCGCAAAGAATCTATTTGAACAATAATAATAAGAAAAACAGTTTGATATTGAAAAGAAATTTTAAGGATTCGCATCATCTACATTATTTCTATATAAGATTTTGTTAATGACACATTATTTAGATTAAGGTTATGAAGTATCAGATACAATATCTACAGAATTAGCTATAATTACAATTACATACATTTGGAAATAAAAAATAGTATTGCGATGCAAATCCCTTAAATCAATACGGATTAATAGGGACTATAGTACCTTACTAGCTTTTTAAATATTGACTAACTCAAATTTAAACCAGAAAGAATTAATAAAGAAAAGTATAAAAGATAAGATATTCCAATACTGGCATTTACAGAAAGATTATGCCCTTTTTCAAAAATTTATTTAACTGATCTTGGAATGTAAAAGAAAATAAATATAAATAATATATACTACATTTTGCTATTTTCTTTTTCGACACTAACGTAGAATGGGGTCATGAATTTATTATAGTCATAGATTTAAAACTAGATATAAAAATGAGATGAGCGAGATCACTCAATTGAATTTTAGTAAAAGAATAAAAGGGGGGAGGGGTAAAAAGGGATATTCAGAAGTTCTTAAAAAGTTAGAAAACAATTCCGCTGAGGCGCTCCACAAGATAATACGGCGACGATTTCGATGTACTGTCTAATATACTCTCACCCGAAGGCCACGACATGTTCGCCTGACGCTGCAAGCGCTAGCGATATCACCAATATGCTACAATTCGCATAAAAATTTCGTGGCATACCTTTGATTTTAACGCTTTACCATGATGCTTGCAGCGTCAAAGGAATGGTTCTCGTAGCGAATAGTATGACGGAAATAGGTGCTATGTAATTATTACCTGTTTAAATTTATTAATATTACTACTTACTAATATAAATTGTTCGGGTCGTCGCATTTCTAGGGAGAAACGAGATGAAGCCAATTCATCAAATATCCACTCGAAATAGTCGCCTTATAGAGACATATGACAAATAAATCGTTGCATTAATCGCTTGTGGAGTTAACGCCTGCTCTTATTTAATCGTTGCGATGGAATTATACACGTTAGACGTACATTATTACATTTTTTTATACACGCTGCCTGTACACAGATTTGGGATATATCAAACGATTTAAATCTATGACTTTAGTCTATAGTCCACACAGCACTATCATAACCACGTGCCTACATCTCTCTCCGCCCACGCGTCTAGCTATCCATCCTGGCTCGACATCAGCGTGTCGAACACTTCGGATCCCGGCGACAACGCTTCATTCACTGAACCGAAGTAACTAGAAAAGTTGAACACACCAGATTCCTGCCTAACGTTATCCGTCGATCCGAACTGAGCCTTATTTTTCGTATGCATCGGTGTTGCGTTCGCGCTGAAGGATTTCTGCGTCATAAGGTTTTGACGGTCCGGATCGGGCACCGTTTGATCGTTCGTAACGGTCACGTGACGATTTTCCTCCGGATCGTATAAAGTGGCTTCTTTGGGTGACACTTCCTTAGCGTCGTTGTATGGATTCGTCAAGTATTCAGCGTATAATTCGCTCTGGTAAACATCTTTGTTGTCTAGACTGTTTTCGTTGGATATCTTCGGCGTTTTTTGCTCTATTACATTGTTGGCTTCCTTGTCGTTTATGTGTTGTTTGATTTCAGTCTGTTGAACTTCGACTGGCCTCGGGTAAAGGATCGGTGTTTGGCCTTGCAACGATATTCCTATTGGCGTCGATACCATCTGTAATGCAAAGCAACCAGATTAATTGTATGAATGTGGATCTCTGAGAGACCTCAATGATAAATTTTTTAACTGTAATGTGTGTGTATTTAAAAGAATGTTTGCAAAGTATTCTATTTTGAATTGCAATTTATTTTTTAATTTAGATAACAAAAGTCATAAATTTTATTATATTTTTAAGTTAATTGGTTGTTTCATATTATTTGGATTGAAGACCTACCTCATTCAAAGGCTGCAATAGTACAGAAGAGGTCAACCCTGACTGGTCGTACAAAGGATTTCTTATAGGCACCATCCCACTGACTGGGACAGATTGAACCCCGGAAGACACTACTGCTGGTTGGACCGGTTGGCTGGTTGGTTGGATCACGCTTGCCATTGTTGGGGCCATTTGCCCAACATGTGTCGCTTGTCCAACTTGGCCAATGAGAGGAGATGTTTGCCCCATATTCACTGGCGAATTGGTCATCGACGCGACCAATATGTTTGGCGATTGTGTCGATGATCTTTGGATTTGAATAGGATGGGGTTGGACCTTAGGAGACATTTGGGATGGCACTTGCATTTGTGAAACTTGGGTGACATTGGCTACAATGTTTGGCATGTACGGTGGGGCTATGCTGGAAGCAACATTGGCGTTGTTTTGAACAAATGTTTGGCTGTAGGATGTCATATTCTGAATGGGCGTCTGTTGTATGTTTTGTGTGAGAACATTGGGGGTAATGTTGGTGTTAGTTGGTAATACGGGTAGGTTGGTGGGCATACTGGGGGGTCCGATGGGCACAAGCGTGGGCATGGTGGTGGGGAGGGCGGTCTGCATGTGGGACGGCACGCTTTGAGGTGGTCGCGCGTTGTCGTTGGCTGGAATAATAATTAAAATAAAATCATCAATTTCAAAAATTTTGCATGGGTAATTATTGGAAAAAATAATTACCAACGCAATTTATGTTATTCAATTAAAGAAAACGTATATAGATAAATAATTTGCATTTGTATAGCTATATAATATATAAATAATATTTACCATCAGGAAACAATTCATCCTTCAAATTGGGCAGAAATTCACCGATAAGGTCCCAAGTGATATACCACAATTCATTGTAACCGTCTCCATTACTAAATATCTGAAAATTTAAACACTACAATATATTTCGATTTTTACCTTATAACAAGTTGTTATAACAGTTAATTGATAAAAGTGTAATCATATCCAATGATATGTTTATTCTTTTAAATGATATTGTTTCATACGCAAGACTTACACTAGGTTAGTCAAGGGTGGTACATATATTAGAGAATATAAAAAGCTTTACAGAGTAACAGAGTTATGATACGAGGATAAACAAATTAGATAAAATGTCATACACTTTCATAGGTAAGATATATTTTATAATGGACTAGCTGCGCCACACGGTTTCACCCGCGTGTTAGTTA
>MOOZ01000047.1:323624-340886 GCA_002930495.1 Cecropterus lyciades | reverse complement strand
GTTATACTTAGTACTTTATATATGTACATAGAAGTTAAATGTATAGCATTTTTAATTAAACATATGTGAGTGATAAATTTATGATTTGTGCGGTGGAGACATTAAATAATTGAAGAAAAAATGCGATTCGAAAATCGCCAAAAAATAATTTTAGTATTCACTAGTGTTCGACAAGAGAAAGGGTGAACGACTGGCGTAGGCAGTCGTTTATGCTGTATGTGTGTGTGTGTATCGAAATACAATTATAGTAGGGTGTTCCTACACAGGTTCCCTCTTTTGAAAAAAAAAGTTACATAAACCAAAAAAAAAAACTAAAATTTCGCTTCACGTATCGTAAATGGAATGTATAGATTGAATGTTTACAAAAAAACAAAAGAATCAAATTATGTCATGACAAACTTATGATACTATTTTGAAAATACAAATACTTTACCTACAACTTTTATAATTATGACTTGAATTTAGTAGGGTGCCCTATGAGCTGACAACCGCACCCTCTTTCCACCCTTCCGTACGAAATACAAGAAATATTTCACGTTAGAAATAGGTGCGGTGGCGGCATCTGCTCGGCTAAACCGTATTCCTTGTACCATCATATAAATGTGATAGAATGTGTTTTAGGCCTCAGTGTATTCTCTGGTTGCATTCTTTTGGAGGTTCGGTAGACCTCTACGTAGCGCCGAGAATGCCCACCGAGGGGTATTAGTGCCGTCTAAAATCAATTAACACGCCGTCTCTCCCACGGTACCGTGTACTCCCCCTCCTTACCTTGGGCAGCAGTCGGCCGACGTAGAGCGTGCGCACGATGTCGAGCAGGTGGCGCCAGCCGGCGCGCACGCCGTCCGCGTGGCGCGCGCCCGCCGCGCACAGCCGCCGCAGCGCCAGCTGCGCCTTGCCCGACTGGCCCAGGTACACGCCTGCCGGACACACCGACATCGGTCAACTGAACATAGGCAGGGGTGTGCAAGTATTGCGAACTTACGAAATATTCGTGCCCAGGTACACGTCTGGTCAATGTTCATCATCATCAGTCAACTGAAGATAGGTATATTAACATTTGATGATTCGATATTAACATCCGATTCGAAGAATATTAACATTCGATCCGAGACTCGAATGGATTAAAAATAATTTTTGAATTATTCGAAAGTTCTTAAATAATTCGAAAAAAATCGTATATTACGAAACATTTCTAATAATTCGAAATCCTTTGAATAATTCGATTTCTTTAATATAAATCGCGCATTATTATTCGATTTGATTCGATCGATATTCGCACTTCGGCTTTCCTCATCTAGCTGTCCGTCACCCGACACAGATCGTCGCGTCACCGAGCAGGAGGGCGTTACACGCTATGTTTATCAAGACGCGGTCTCCGCTGTAATAAGTGGTTCCTCTAACAATCGTCGTATACACGCAGATGTGACTGTCCGTAATTTTTTTGTAAGATTTAAGTAACAAATAGCATGCACTCCACCTGATGGTAAGTGGTCTGAGGATAATGATCTGCCACCCAAAGCAATTTCATACATTTGCTACTTGGCTCAGCAGCGCACTATAAGCACATTTTATGTCCTCTTTTATCTTTAACTAATAAAAGTAGCAAAGAGAATGCCACTTCATTATAAGTATCCGGGTTCGTTCCATGGAAATCTGTTATCAACCTACGATAAGATATGAAGTAATTCGAGTTATTTTAGGTCGGTTACAAATGCTTCACTGTCTTGGAGCACCTGGGATAAGTATGTCATCCTTTTCAAACCCATTAATTCAAAACAGCAGTTTTTCACATTGCTTTTATTGGACAGAAATAGGTGTAGCGGTGACGTCTGCAGAGTGACCTACAACTAGTATATACCATCCTTATTCATCATCGCACTACAAACCGTTTCTTCTATCCTTTGCCATCGTTACACTACAGAACCGTGTACAGCACTAACCGATAGTGATGTAGGTGGCGTGCTGCGGCGCCAGCAGGCCGGTGAACTTGGCGAGCGTGAGCAGCAGCGTGTCGAGCGCGAGCGCGGCGGTGGGCAGGCGCGCCAGCAGCGCCGCGCAGCGCTCCAGCCCGCCCAGCGCCAGCAGCGCGCCGCCAGACCCGCTCTCCAGCTCCTCCGCGGTCGGCGCGCTCGCTCGCTCGAACGCCGCCGATAGGGCTGTCACCTGCGCACAGAATTGATTTTTTGTAAAATTAACATAATTAATACGTAATTACTGAACAATATTATATGGACCTTGTCTGAATTACAATGAATAATTAAAATAAATAATCATATTGATGATGGGATATGACGTAGTAGATTTTTGGATAGATGTTGTCGCTGTTCCAGATGGCGACATTTTGCTGTGGTTTTTAGCGGCTTAATCTAAAAAAACTGCGATACGCGTTCAATGCAAAAAAATTGCCACGCGTAACCACCGTGTTTTAGCACACTCTGCATCATATTCCGTCGCTGTAGGGAGAAGCGAAGCAGACAAAAACCGCATTGGTGCTATGGCTAAGTCCCCTCCCTGCGGCACGCGCCACGGTGCGGCTGCGGGACAGGGGCACACACTCACGGCGAGCGGGCACACGGCGGGCAGCAGGCGCGCGTGGTGCGGGTGGTGCGGCGGCGGCGCGCGGTACGCGGCGGCGGCGGTGCGGCCGCGCCGCTGCAGCACGCGCCACAGGTACGCGTCTCGCACGGGGCCCACGCGCTCCGCCGGCATCACCATCTCCTCGTTCCTGGGGACATAGTTAAAAGAATATAGGCGCTCTTTCTCTTTGTCTCGGTCTAATTCTCCTTCTCTCATTTAAACGGATTATACTTCCAAGAGTATATGTAGTAGTAAAGCGCACGTAAGCCCCAACGTGCACGCACACGCCTTGTGAAAGCTCTTTAAGAAATCACCGCCACACGCCTTGTGAAAACTCTTCAAGAAGTCACCGCCACACGCCTTGTCAAAACTCTTCAAGAACTCACCGCCACACGGCTTGTCAATCTCTACAAGAACTCATTTTGTCAAGTAGGACGCCTCATCCGGCAGCATGGGAAGCAAAGAACAAACTATAAAGGATGAAAACTAACTTGATCGAATGGAAGATAGCCTCGAGCATCGCCTGGTCGAAGTCCCCGGAGCCGTTGCAGCCGCGGAGGTTGCGCACGAAGTCCTCCACCGTCATCGGCACGTTCAGCTTCTTCGCGTTGTGGTTGTGCTGGTCCATGTTCAGCATTATCACGGCGTATGCGAGACGGAAGGCTGCGTCCGTATTAGCGAACGGTTCACCGTTTGTCGTCTGTTGAATAGTGTTATAATAATGTATCAAAGTAATAAAAGTATTTATTTGTATTATGCTATTAGTAACGCCATCTCTTGCGCAAAGTGGACACTATAATGTATAAGGCGTACTTATTGCACAACGTACACTTAAAAAAATGTATGTTCGTCTATGTATGCTTTTGTGGAGGAAAAGGGGACATCTCCCGCCAGGCGATGCTACTGCCTGGGACCGCGGTCGATGTTAACTTCGGACCATTTCTATATATGCTGAGATTCTATTAAACTCTGATAGTGAGTTCGAGGTTGCATCTTCTGATTGGCCAATGTTAGTATGACACGTATGACATACTCCTTTGTTATTCGCTGCTTGCGTCGTCTTGCGTGCTCAGCTAAGTTTATCTTCTATGGTTGTCAAAGTGATAATATCGTCAAAATCTTATATATTTTTGTTATAAATAGGACAGGTGTTTCATCTGGACATTTGCTACTCTTGACAAAATGGAGAATCTCGAAGAGTTTTAGCTTGCTTTTATCAAACTCGTCCGAGGAATATGCGTATGAGATGATTTTTCAATAAGCGATTCTGCACAGTATTCTAAAATGCTTGAAGAAGTCACTTATCTGTATCGATCATTGGTATTATTATTATTCAGGAATGACGATACTTGTGACGTGTATATGTATATGAAAATGATGATGACGAGAATGATATTGACGTGACCTTCTATATTATTTTTGTTAACTCGTACTTAATCAGATAGTTAAAATCGTCACCATTAATGATCCTAATAATTTGGAGTGGCGGAGGATAGAGAGCAGTATTGGCATTTGGTTGAGATCTTTGTCCATCAGTTGGGATAACACTAAATAAATAAAAAAGACAAAAAAAATCAAGAATAACGCATGTGGTCGCTAACTCACATGCCACAGCTCCGCGAACTTTCAACTACATAAAAAAATCAAGAATGACACGAAAATCGGCAACTGACATGCCAGCGCTCCGCGAACTTCTCCATGACGAGGAAGATGAGCGGCGCCTCGCCGGGCAGGCGGAAGGTCTCGAGGTAGAGGCGCAGCGCCTGCTCGATGCGCAGCCCCGCGTAGTCGAAGCTCTCCGCGAACGCGCTCAGCACGCTCGGCGAGTCGTCCGCCGCGTCCTCGCCGCGGGACGACCGCTTGCAGATATATTCGCCTGGGACATTCGGAAATCCATTTAAAACTCATTTATGAAGTGTTAAATCTTTATGGCAAAAGGTATAAGGAAATTTATTATATGCTGTTGGGCTTTTTTTAACAATTGTTCAATTACATCCAAAAAGAGTTAAATAATGTCTAGTAATGTTCCTTAGAATTGTCAGAAAATTGGTCCATTAAATTATAGATTATATTTACTTCGAATTTTTTTATTACAATAATTTAGATACTTCTATAAAGTAGTAAATTAAATAACTAGGATTTCATTTATTTTTATCGCATAATTTAAATATATTTTAGTCGCTTGCCTCATAAATACGATAAAATGATAGTACTCTCAATGATTTTAAAATGCTTTCTCTTCAAATTAACAAAAAATTGGTTCCGAATATTAATGACTTCACGGGATTATAACATTATTTCAAAAAAAATCACCACTAACGCAGTTATTGCGATACGTTAAATATAACAAAATTAAGAACAAAATGTTAGTCACTCACCAATCATCTTTTTGTCCAAGTCAGGGTTTTCTCTGAGGAATATGGCCACTTCATGGGGATTTAATGGCGTCGCGAGGACACCATGCTCCTGTAGGAACTCGATACCGCGTTCCGGTTTCTGGTTGAACAGCTTAGTACCCTGAGTTACCCACTGAGAACAAATAACACCGGTAAAAATATTATCACTAATACTTAAAGATACAAATTAATTACAATTAATAGATTTTGTTAAATATTTTATGAAAATAATATACATGCATTTGTAGGCGGAAACCTGCGTGATTCGTTTACCAGGACGCTATTGGAACACATATTTCTGTCATTAGTACTCTGGGTGACTAACGTCAAATAGGTGGTAGAACTCTTTGTGGTTCGTCTCCGGAAGCACCACCGCTACACCTATTTCTGCCTTATAACAGCAGTGTCATGCGCTGCTGTGTTCTGATTTGAAGGGTGTGGTAAGGGAGACATACTTTTCCGAGGCATTCCATCTTAGTCCTCAGGGGTAGCAACGCATCTGTGGCTAACTTCAGGTGAGACTTTGATCTTACGTAGGGTTGATTACAGATGTCCATGGGCGGCAGTAGCCACTTACCATTAGATGGGCTGCATGCTCGTTTGCTACGTCCTTACTATAAAAAAAAAGATAGAACTCTAAACATATTTTTGTTGATTTCAGATGTCCATGAATAGCAGTGGCTACATACCATAAATATGTTGCATGCTCTGTTAGAACTTAATTTTGAAACACCAACATTCATAAGATAAACACACCGTTTTCATATTTTTAATATTGTCCAACTCCGCTTCAGTAGGTAGATCTGTCGAGGGCTTGTGTCTACCCGTCCGCCCACCGCCGAAGTACTGGCTGATGTCGTGCGTCACGTGGTCGCTGACCACCGACACGTCGTCCAAACCGCCCAGCTCCAGTGACACGTGCCCACCGCGACCGTACATGTCTTTAACTGTCTCTTCTTCTATGATTGCTATTTCGTCACTTTTTGTCTCCTTCTGACTGGTCCCCATTTCTATCGCCTCGATGATTGTGAGTAGAACCTCTAAAGAGAGGACGTGTGTGTGGTAGTCCGTTGAAGAGACCACGTTCTTAGATAGCACCTTAGTTAGTTCCTCAAATACATTGTAACAGTATACATCGCAGTCGTAGTTCAGATACAATTCAGTACACAGGCCAGGTATTCTAAACATTTGGGCTAAACTCTCCAATGCCAGGTGATGGAACTCCTTTATCTCGTACATTGCGTTCGTTGTGTCAGCGGATATGATCTCCAGTATTTTCTTGTAGAACGCTTCCATTTGGAACTTGAGGTGGAATCGGAGCGCTTCGAAGAGTAAGAACGATATCTGGAGGTCGAGAGCGAATATCGATATTCTATCTGTGCTGAGGAGCTGAAAAAATATTTTTTTTTATTAACATCCGATTTTCTTTGTATTTTAAACAAGCAAGGAATATGAGAGTTGTAACAAAACCTTGTATACCGTTATACATCTTAATATATGTATATAAATTACGTGACACGTTATTTGTCCGCGATAGACATCTAAACTACTGAACCGATTTCGATCAAATTTGTACACCGTGTGTAGTTTGATCCGACTTGAAAGATAGGATAGTTTATCTTAATATATATAAATTACATGTTACGGTGTTTGTTTGCTATGGATTCCTAAACTATTAGGTATATAGGTGGGTATATAGTATAGGTATGTAACCGAGACCATGTCGTAATCTGTTGGATGGTATTTCTGTTAGATGCTTTTAGGACTCCGTACTCAAAGGGTAAAAAATCGGACCGTATTACTAAGATTCCGTTGTCCGTCGGTTCGTCTGTCCATCTATCTGTCACCAAGCTGTATCTCATGAACCGTGTTAAGCAGATAGTTGAATTTTTTTACAGATGATGTATTTCAGTTGCCACTATAACAGGGTGCTCCAATATAACAAACGTGATTTTTTTTACTTGACATTAATAACGGCAACAAGTAGACGCTTGAAATATTCACAGAATATATAGACATATATTCATTTTGTTAATAAATAATGTAATCGGAATAAAATAAATATTTAAGAGGGGCTCCCATGCAACAAACACGATTTTTTTTGCCCTTTTTTTTAAGATAGTGGTACGGAACAAGAGGAGGCATTGCTCCTTTTTAATATTTAAATAAAAGTGATTTTCCCATAGTCAGATATATTATATGTTGGTTTATTTCTGGTTGGATATGCAGAAAAACAATACATTTCGCTGCCAGATAATAACACTACATCAAATATTGTATAAAAAGAAGTATTAAACAATTTAAATAATCATAATCATTTTAATATTCACTTGAAAGGTAACAAACAAACATTTTACATAATAGAACATACATGTTTCGCCAAAATAGCATGCAAATACATATATACATACATACGCGGTCAAAACATAACCCTCCTTTTAGCAGTTGGGTAATAAACCCTAACACTTAGAACTAAGAATCATACCAAACATTTTTCAATGCCCAACGAAGTGGGCACGGGTATGCTAGTAATATATGTAACACATAAAAATGTGCAATTGAATGGAATTGAATTTATTGAATTTGAATGACTGACTGACTCGATTGAGAAGATTTGCGCAAGAAAATCCAGCGGGTTCAGAGGGCAGGCAGATATTATAAGCTTGATTTGAAAATATTACTTGACATTTTTTGTGTCTGTCTATCTGTGTGCCTGTGCCTGTCTGTAGTATCGTAGGTCTTAAACGAATGAACCAATTTAGATGTAGATTAATTTTTAATAATTCTTAGTAAGGCAGGGTTAGAATTGAGCAAATTTACGATGGAGCACCCTTTACAACCCTCGCCCCCACCAATCCTCAGCGAGCTAACGTAATACAGGGTCGCTAAAGACCCAGCGAGCAGCAACACTCACGTTGAGCAGGTTCCGGCACAGCGGGTCCTTGACGAGGTAGAGCAGCGAGGGGTACCGCTGCAGCTGGTCGGCGCCCACCTCCAGCGCGGTGCCCAGCAGGCTCAGCCCCAGGTGCAGCATGCCCGTCGTGTTCTGCGCGTCCAGGCGGTTGCACAGCGATATCAGGAACCTGCATCACCAGGGACAGTCACGTCACATTAAAAAAAAATTCAATTCTTTACAAATATGGTGTGACGACTACCCGCAATTCATCAAGAGATCGTGAGTTAGGTTACAAGTGTGTACACTTGTAACCTAACTCACGCTATCGAATTTTTTTTTTACATCTCGCATATTAGTAAGTTCTGCACTGAAACTACTGGAACGTGTTTTCGGGGGCATCTCAGTTTGCCAAAATGAAAAACGATCTCAACTTGACTTCCGAGATTATAACCCATATTGGTACACTCATGGACGTGACGTATATTTTGAGCTTATGGGCTCAGACTTCTATTCACCGTCGGGGAGTAATGGAGTCCATTTATTCCCTCCTCTCTTCCTAGCATAGGATGAAAAGAAAATCTGACACTTACCAACCTTTTTTTTTTCGCCAACCGCTGAATGGCTCCCCCTTAACATAGCTTTAGCCACACCATGTTCTGAAAACGTACCTGAACAATTCCCTGACACACACGAGCCCGTACGGCTGCAAGTTGAGCGTTTCGTCTTGTGGTGTGAACCGGACGCCTCTGTGGTTCACATATTCTTCCAGTTTATCGTTACTCTCGTTTTGTGGTTCCGTTACCGTCGGTTCTAGCTCTTGCTCGGGTTGCTCTGGAGTTTCTAAAAAATATATAAAAAATCTTTATCCTTCATTATTATCGCTATGAACCTAGTGGTGATAAGTATCAGAAGCATTAACCATAAACAGACAACAAGCAAGAAGATGAAATTAAAATTATTACTTTTGCTTTGCTTGGACATGTTTTTAAATAATATAGCTATTACCATTTGACAAATAATAATTTATAGGATACCAAAGTACCTCAGCATTTTGAATGATTGGTATCATTCAAAATGTTCTATGCTAAAAAATTGATTTGTATGTGTATTCTACTACTTATTATTTTATGCATTATACCCGTTTCCTAATTCAATTATTAAAAGGCAGAAGACATAAACATGATCATATAATTATGTGAACAGTAAATATATAATCTTATCATTATTTCCTTGTATAAATAATATCCAAGCCGAAATGACCTTCAGCAACTTCCTCAGCGGTCTCTTCAACCTTCTCCTCCTGTACCTCCTTGTTCTCCCCGCTGTCCGGGCTCTCCGGGCTGTCGGTGTTGTTCACACACTTCTCCAGCAGCTGTGTGATGGAGGTGTTTCCGTTCGCCAGGTCCATGGAGGAGTGTCTCGCGTGCTTTTTGGTTGGCGACTTCACTTGGTCCACTGGCTCTATTGTTATCTCTGCTTCGTTTATTAGGTTTTTGTCTTGGCTAAGAAGGTGGATAAAAAATATATATTTTTTAAAATTAAATAGTGAAATATACCTACATGTTACACATTACACCAAAATAGTTTTTAAATAGACCTATCTATATGTATGTACATATATGTTCTTTTTATGATTTATGAAACATAAGTATTATATTTGTATTGTTCAGTCTACTGAAAACTTCATTTTTAGAGTTCCGTAGCCAAATGGCAAAAATCGGAACCCTTATAGATTCGTCATGTCTGTCTGTCCGTCCGTCTGTCCGTATGTCACAGCCATTCGGAAACTCTTAAGACTACAGAGTTGAAACTTGGTAGGTAAGTGTATTCTGTAAACCTCTTTCCGAATTATGTATAAAAATAAAAAAATATATTAAATTTAGGGGGGACTCCCCATACATGGAACTGAAACTCAACAAAATATCTTCATCTTACTTACATGTGTCTATAGAAAGGTCTTAAAAAACGACATTGAGATTTCTAAAACCATTTTTTCTCAAAGTCGATTGTTAGAGAGATAAGCTCTTTCAAAGCGATAAAATGTGTGCCCCCCCTCTAACTTTTAAACTAAAAGAGTGAAAAATCTGGATAAAACATATGTTGTAGATGTCAAAGAAAACTTTCAACGAAAATTGGTTCAAACAAGATACAGATTTATGTTGGTAGTTGGAAAACTGTTCAACTTTATTTATTAATTAATGAAAATGCTACGGAACCCTTATTGTGGGTGTTTTTTTTTTACCACTGACTGAAAAATATTTTGACATAGTACCTACTTAAAATTACTTCTTATATATTTTTTTAAATATCTAAAATATTACTCATAAACTCACATTAGTCTAGATACAACATTTGATTTCTTCGTTTCTGGTTCTATTTCATTAGTTACATTTTCTACTGGCGATTTCCTTTCTAAGGAATTAGTACCTGGAACAATTTTGTTATTCATTAATTTAATAACTTCTGCAATTGTTTGTGTTATAGATAAAATTTGATTCTAGGATCTAAGAGGCTTGTCCCTGAAGTTTCAAAACTAAAATAAGGCTTCGGTCTTCCCTGCCAGTTGTAAGAGACAATTAAAAGTGGACTTTCGGACAGCAAGAGTGGGAGCTTGTACTGTCCAACTAGTGACCTCAGGAGGACAACGATATGTGTGACCGCATATCGTCGTAAACACCTGACAGTGAGGTGAGAGCAAATGATCCTTTAGAAATCCCAGAGTCCTCTTCGCAGCGTTGAGGGCAGCCTCCTATGGGCTTTACTGTTTAAGTGCGTAAAAATTCCGCATAATTTGAAATATCTCCCACGACATCGGGTACCTTAAAGAGGTTTTCCCCTACTAATTCAACAATATATTAAATTCTGGAAGGCGCCGGTACATATAGGTAGCCAGCTGCCCCGCGAAAACAAAAATTACGTGTTGGGTATGTCTTGATGGCCATACCCCGCGCGCCGTCGCCGGCACGCGCGCCATCCAAGCGGCGAACACCCTTTTTGCATACACCAGATACTACCGCGAACTTATAGATGCTACGACGACAAAGCGTTAGCGTGTTTCAGGAATAGGCACAGCGCCATCTATTGGCAGTAGCAGTATTTTTTGCAATTAAAAATTAACACATACTTGCTAACAGTACAGTATCAAGCCATAAACTACATAACAGCCAGTTATAGGCTAGTAAATAGCTACCATAATGATTAGATTTGTACTGTTTCATCTTTGTACTTAGTTTTTAATAATGAAGTCCTAAGTGACACTTGTGGACTTCATTAAAAATAAATAGGAATTCTGACCATTTTTAAGAATATTAGTAAGTACTCATGGGCATTATAAAATAAATATATATATAATAAATACCCATAGAATGTTTTAAATTCCATTAGTTTAAGGAAAGCAATCTGTCAATCAATCAATATTAGCGTTTTATTAAGTTGAAGATTAGATAAGAATTAATTTTCATTAATGTCCGATACAGATAAATAATCTGATATTACTGATACATGATTGACTTACATTGATAAATCATACCATCACTTACCATGTGAACTAGTAGCCGTCTTTTTCTTACTGCCCTTCTCCCTTCTCTTAAGAGAGAAGCCAACTGTGGTAAAGGAGGCCACTGAGTCCTCCTGGGTGAACTGTGGTAACCGCATGAATATCAACTGTGTCATGTCTCGGAGGCACTGTTCAGCGTTGCGCCGAAGAAGTTCTACAACACAAACAAATTAGAAAAATAATTGCAACCTTGAAAATATATATTTTATACAGTGCTAAGACGCCCTTCATTTCACATTGAAATATGCTGCGTATAACATATAATAATTATGATAAAATGACCACCATTTTAAAGCATTCCCTTGTGTATTTGTTTATTTTAGCTACAAATAGTTACAATACAATAATTTTTTTCATTTTTCATTATCATTTTTCAATACAATAGTACACAATTCAGTTAAGCTAGTACTTAAAAGTAATGCAAAGATCAGTGAGCTTTTCACTGGTATCAGTAAAATAAAGAACACAGGTCATTTTTCTCACTGATTTAACAAAAAATAAAATAATAAAATATATGTACAAATTTACTAGTTCAAATGATTTGTAATATTATTTTATTTAAATTAAAAAATAATAATAATAATAACACGCTTTTGTATATTCATGGCCCCACAGTAGGATTTTCTCCTGTATCGAGGGTGCCATGGACACACAAAGACGAATAAACAAACACCCAGACCCAGAACAGAAACCTAAACTCATCATTCAGATTTTTGACTGGCAGGGGATCGAACCCAGGACCCAATGCGTGTCTGACCGGTATGGTGACCGCTCAGCCACGCGGGTCGTCGAATTTTTGAATTGTCTCTGTCACTAATGTAATAAATTCATATATTGTTATTATAATCAAATCCTTCAAAAGGGACAAAATAATTAGTCTGTAACATTAATTAATTACACAAGTAAAATAGTCAAGTATTTTTCATTGTGGCTTTTCTAAAACTAAAAATATAGGGCATGGTATTCCCAGTTAATATATGGTAAATGATAAAATGATAATAAAAGTGGTCAAGTTTTTGTTCCATACCTGTCAGCCTTGTTTCAAAGCATATGCGGAAACAGCTGAGCATAATCTCACACACACTCTCGTCTGTGAGCATAGCACCTTCAGGGCTCAACATGAGTGTGCGAAGTACCTGTGTATGGAAAAAACATCATTAATATTGCCATTCTTTTAAATAACATTTATTTGATTACATTCACATCTATACTGCTGAGATATGAATTTAAAACCCTCTAAGTGATAGGGCTCTATATATCTACTATGATTCTGTTTATGTAATATTGAAACTGTAAGTAATGAGAACACAGTACACAAAATATAAGTTAAAAAGAGACTATCAAAAAGAAACCATTGAATTAAAAAATTATAAACTTACAACAATTATATTGAATTTCTACAAACTAAAAACTTATTGACCAAAATAATTATTTACCTGTAATATTTTCATCAGGACAACTCCATCTGAAGAATGGTCAGTGCCCACAAACCTTGCATGAGTCACGGCATCAGCTATATCTTCAACTGTTGCTGGCACACTTGGATGTGTGGGGTCTGAAAATAATAAAGTTTCTGTTGAAAATCACAACATTTTATTGGATAGTTTAGCCCACTGGATTTATGGATAGTAATCATTTTATAACTATTTGTAAAGTAATATGTTTCGTAGACCAATTAATACCTTTATCAGTACTTATGGAGTGGTTGAAAAAATGCATTTGTAAGTTAAGAAATGAACTTATGGCAAGAAATTTTTCCACCTAACAGCAAACATAAGGTACACAACATTTATTTATATAAAGTGCGAATGGGTGCTAATTTTATTTACATAAAAAATGAAAAAAATATGCATGTCTATATTTAATTGTGTTTTCGTTAAGCACAGATTAGGTGATTGTACTGGGTCTGAGCAGCATACCTATTAGGCCATATGACAGGAACTTATGTATGGCTGATAAGGCCAGGCTGGTCACTGGACCCGTGGTGTCCTTGCTTCTAATTACTTCCAAGAACGGGCTCAAGTATGTAGCTGGGTCCAGCAGACGTAAATCGTCCACTTGGTTGAGGATTGTCTTCAGGTCCTGCAAGGTTCTCATCAGAACATCATACTCTTCATTTGGGAAAGAATGTGAGCCCCAACGTGTGCTCCTGCGCATCGCCGTGATGAGCATGGCCATCTCCCCTTGGACAACGAATATTCCATTCCCTGGGAGCGACATAGTGGCAAATTTTCCAATTTAAACTTCGTATCACTGTCAATAACTTTGCGTGTCGATATAGGAGCTCTGTATTAAAACTACATATTTGAACTGCTCTTAGCCCACTTTGCGCGCCAATAAGGTGGTTTACGTATAAAATTTTAACGCAATCAATATAAATACACAACTTGATTAAATCCCATCCACCACGGTCATGTTGACGTTTCAAATTTTTATCTCAGCTATTCTCCACCAGATGGCGTGTTATAGACATAGATTCTAGGGTTTTAACCAATAACGATTCGTTCACGGTTTAACGATTTTTAATTGATAAGTTGATTTTAATGAATAGAATCTTTATTTTCATTTCTTAATATTGGTAACATTGTAAAGTTGCAAAGATGTCTGACGACCGTGGTTTACGTTTCTGACAAAATTTTAGATAATTTGGTGATTCAGTTATCGTGAGGATTTTAGTTAAAAAAATTGCTGGCGCATGTAACTGTAAGTTTGATTATGATGAATTTGCATTAGTATTGTATTATTAAGACTGTAATTCGAGGATATCTTGGTGAATGTGCGTTGTCACGCGTGCCATTGCTATCGACACAGATTTGTCAGTTTGTTCTTTTTGTGTTCCTATGGTTATTATTAAAGAGTGTATCTGATTACGTTGCAGGCGGTCCGCTGCCCGATTTAACGCGACAATGGTTAAGAAAAAGAGACAGAGCGACCCTAGCGAGAACGGGGACGAGTCCACGGAATCTTGCGACGAAACCGTGAAGTCCGCATGCCCTCACGTCGCGAAAGCAGTCGATCTCACGAAACTGAAAAAGGCTCTAAAGACGGGCGGCTTCGAGAAGGAGTGCTCGGAATGCAAAAAGAGTCCCAAAACAGAAGTAGAAGATCCGAATTTCGAGGAGGACTTGTCTTTATGGATGTGCTTGCGCTGCGGCACGCAACTATGTGGCCGAGCACGTAACAAGCACGCCCTGAACCATTTCAACACCCCCCACTCTGATTGCCATGCTCTCACAGCCAACACCACCACTTGGGGTATTTACTGTTACTATTGCAACAATGAAGTAACTGCATCTAGTGCAAAGAAGTTGCATGAGTGTATAGAGTACCTCAAGAAGCAGGCCAATGGCAACCCTAAGCTCCCACCAATTGAACTCTTCTATGATGCAAAAGCCGCTAACAGTTTAGATGATCCAAATATAACAGAGACTATAATCAAAACAGAGTTAAAAGGAAAGGACAAAGCAATGGCCATCAGTTTGCCGAGGGTCAGAGGTCTAACTAATTTAGGAAACACATGCTTTTTTAATTCTGTAATCCAATGTTTGGTCCAAACTCCGTATTTGTTAAATGTCTTACAAGAGATGGCTGTGCCGGGCGAGAGGTTCACCTTGCCCGGTGGCAAGTTGAAGCTGAAACTGGAACAGAACGACGAAGAGGCCAAAGAGGTAGATCTACCACCGATTGCTGGACAATTAGGAGAATGGGGTACTTTGACGAGGACATTAGCTGAAACATTAGCAGAGTTGCAAGCAGGTATGTTCTTAATTTTACATATGCAAGTATCATTAAAAATGTTATTAATTACTAAGTTCTTTAAACTTTTTGCTCCTATGTGTGTAACACTTGAATTAATTCAAATTTGCATATGAAATCGTAGTTATGAAAGAGTATAAAAGTGTAACAAAGCCAAGTTCAAATTCTATTCATATTGACATGCAAATTTATTTGAATATTTAAGATTTATTCCAATTTAATGAATTACTTAATATTCATTCAGTTTAACAACAACTGAATCATTTAGTATTTCTTATCTTTTTATAGTAACAAAAATGAGTGCAATATCTACATTCATTAATCATCTTGTTTTAAAATACATTAAAAACTTTTTACATAATTTATTTTTGTAGATAGCATTGGTCAATGTTTACACGAAATGAATATATAAACAATAAGGTTATTATGAAATGATAACAAACGACTAAACTGAAGACAAAGGAAGTAGTTATACAAGGTTACAGAGCAAACTGCATAAGTATTGCTACGACTAATTATCAGAATGAGTAGTTTTAGTTCACCTACATTCAGGATAAGCTAAAAATAACCATGTTCTACTTTCTCATGCCAATTCTTTGGAAAGTGAAAACTGTTTGGTATTTGATGATGTATGGTTTATTGTTTTGTTCTGTACAACATTTTGATGTATTTCTTGCTGCATTGAGTGTGATATCTCAAGGTTGCATTTGTATTAAACAGTCAAGGTTGAATTTAAATGGAATGACATGTGTATGTGTAATGTTTGTTATGAAACATGAAGTGTCACATCAATAGTTAATATAGGAATGATATCCACAGAAGTTAAAATTATAGTTGAAAATGCTTAAACAAAAATTATAGCTTATAAATATATGATTTTATTTATCACTTAATCTTCACCTTATAAGTTACACAATCATCAAACGGAATGCTAAGTTTTAGGGACCAATAAATAATTAATATGGATGATTTACTTTCATCATATAGGTATCACTATTATCCAATAGTGTTAAATTTTAGAAAACAATACATAGTTAATATGGTGAATTAAGTCTTGATCTATCTCTTGGAAATTATTAAAGGCCTGGAATATTATTCCTTCCTGCACATTTATTAAAAATTAGCGGAGAAGTGAGAAATTAAGAAGTGAATAATACATGAGTACTTAGTAAAACAGAAATTGAATGATTACATTTGATTATCTATACCGGGGATGTTATGGATATAAAATTTCAGATCTGGATACGGATCCAGGATAAAGGAATAATATTATATCGGTTTCGGATACGGTTACGGATATGTAATAATTTCGGATTATCTGTTAGTTTCCGATAGTTTAATTTTAACCGGAAAATACAATTAGGTAATAGATAATTTGGTTTTATTTCCATGTAATCAATAGCTATTACAATCAGTCATATCCATTATTATTACAGCTAACTAATCAATTTTAATTGTTATTTACTAAAATTAAAAAAAATGTTTCCAAACATATCCAAAATTATCCGAAACTTTTATATCGGATACGGTTACGGTTATGGATATTTTTTATTTCGGATATCCGATAGTTTCGGTTACGAATATGGAACTCCATAACATCCCTGATCTATACTTATAAAATACTTATCCTGAGTGACAGATTTACAGTAGACCTTTAACTACTCAAATCAGAAACATGAAATTTGGACAGTTGATTCAATTTATAATGTATGAACCCACAGAATCTTTTGCCGATATTTTACACGTAAGGTAACCTACCTTAAACCGTACCGTTTTTACCGTAAACTACCTTACGAGTAAATAGGTGTTTACAGTTAGTTTGAAACTCTGCCAATTTTATTCCATCTGAAAATTTGTATTTGCCTTTTTTTTATTACGATTAGGGGCCGTACAAGTATTACGTAAGCAGATTTATTACAATTAGCTATCCCCCTCCCCATCCCCCTCGTCAGCAAAAGTAAGCTATGCTCTTAAATTGTCATGTAAACATTGTTACATTAATTTTTCTTTTAATGTACTCTTGACACTTGAACTCACGGGACGCAGAGATAACGTGTCGTGTTATCACATCACATCTGGAC
>MOOZ01000047.1:311380-323618 GCA_002930495.1 Cecropterus lyciades | reverse complement strand
CCATGTCATCAAAAATAAGCAAAGCAAAGGCCCCCCGCCCCCATATAGTGCTTACGTATTACTTGAACGGCCCCTTAGTGACTAAAACTGTTTATTCTTTATTTTTTCAATTAACTAATAAAGGTGTCTACCACCAACCATTGATAAATGATACACCAGTGCCTTATAATTTTTTTTGATAATTTGACACATGTACATCATATGGTATTGTGTGTCTTACCTTTTCTTAACATTAAGAAATCTAGGGTATGTGCTTGTGTTTACTAACTATTGTGTTTTATAACTGAACCCAAGCTGGTGTTTTTCCAGACAATGAACATTTACTAATTACATTTTTCTAGTGAATCTCAGTGAATCTTGCTATGACGAGTTGTTTAATATTTGCAAGAGCTGGAAAATTTCAAAACTTTACTATTTGTATTTCAGGCGAAGGTGGGGTGTACACACCAAGGAAGCTTCTCTCGGCGTTAGTGAACAAATTGCCACAGTTCGGAGGTGGTGATCAGCATGACTCCCATGAGCTCCTGCGGCATCTGCTCGAAGCTGTCAGGTAAGCCTCATCTGTATTTTTTTTTTATTTATATCATTAATAATCTGTCAACAAAATCTGTCACTATTTCAAATGTAATATTAATCAAAAATATTTTAGTAAAATAAGGTAAGAAGAAGAGTCTTACTTGTTCTAGGAAGAACCAATATAGTATACTTATATATAATTTATTGCAAAAGTAATCTGAATGTTGAAGTTTACACCTCTAATTATTAATTTCAGTGACCATGATATAAAGATATTTATTATACTTTCATATTAAATAAAAATATCTCTTTGTATCATTATCAAACCATTTACTTATTCACAAATTATGTAAGACTATTTTAAAGGTCACACAAAGTTAATGCTACCAGCATAAAATTTAATAATGTGTGATGTTATTATCAAACATCTTTTATTACGATATGAATTATTTGAGCTTGACCTTTATTATTATATAAATAGAATACTATGTATGTGTTAATTCAAAGATTTAAAAAATATAGAGCATATATATAAGAAATGTTCTATTAATTTTTGAATAATTTTAAAGGCAATTTGTAATTTACTAGTTTTATTATAAAGGGAATACAATTAGTTAATTTACATATTACAGCAGAAAAAGGAATCCATGAGAGACATGAGAGTCGCACAGATAAGATAAAGTTTGCCTATATTCCAACAATACTTTATTGAAGGTGGTAGAACTCTTTGTGGTTCGACTCCGGAGGCACCACCGCTACACCTACTTCTGCCTAATAACAGCAGTGTTATGCGCTGTTGTGTTCTGGTCTGAAGGGTGTGGTAAGGGAGACATACTTTTCCGAGGCAGTCTATCTTAGTCCTCAGGGGTAGCAACACATCTGTGGCTAATCTTAGGTGAGACTTTGATCTTACCATGACCATGGGCGGCAGTGGCCACTTACCATCAGGTGGATTGCAGGCTCGTTTGCTACTTCCATTCCATAAAATAAAAAATAAATTTGGTCATGGGCGTATCTATTCATTTCTTACGGGAGGAGTCCATCAGTGACGATCAACCCTTATAAATCCTCCTTATATATACGCCCTTTAATGTTTCACTCTGCAAAAGTAATTTATGGAGATATGGATTTAGGTGTTCATTAGCAATAATATCTGATGCATTAGTTGGCTACACTACTTTTAAATAAAAAAACTCATTTATAAAATTCCACCATTCCAGGTCAGAGGATCTCCGTCGTTACCAGTCTGTAATCCTTCAGAGCCTCGGTATGAGCTCCAAAGTGGATCCCGCAAAGGTTGACGGCGAAGTTAAGCAGAAAGTCAAATTTTATGGACAGCAAGCTTCAGATACTATGTTGAGGCCAGAGCAGGTAAATAATTTGAACAAATTCAAATTGTAGTTTTTAGATTTGCAATGAAGGTATCATTTTTTTTAGGGTTGTACAAATCTTTCTTATTAAAAAAGATATTGATTTTATTCACATAGATACAGACAAAAAAACAAGTATTTGATATTAAGATTTTAGACAGGCAGTCTGCAACAAGCGAACTACAGTCCAGACATGGAGGGTTGGACCTAGTGCCGAAAAATATTCTCTAATGTACCTATGAATGTACCGTGAACGACCATTTGTGAATATTTTCTAGTGAGAATTAGTTTCTTGTGAGAACTAGACTTGTATTTATACATTTTAAAGCAAAGTGGATTTTTTTAACATTTGATAAACATTTGGACCCCACTCAAAAAAAATTGCCAACCTCTGTTTTAAATCAAGGTTGAACGTAGGACATTTTGGACATGGCAGTCTAACATAATGGGTCTGAAAATAAATGCTATGTAATAAATGTTGCCATACGTTAATTGATTCGTTTTAATATATGACAGGTAGTCACGATATGCGGTGTTTTAATTTCTTTATTGCTGATATATCAACCTAGTTGGACGGATCGTGATAACGGCGAAACCGCAGTGGCAGAGAAACCATTGATAAGCACTAGTAGTAGTAGATAACCTTTCTACCCTACGTCTAGTTCGTTTTTCTTTGTTATGATTTAAGAGTAAGGATTTGTTTTAATTAACTGTATCCTTATGCACGAAAGTTTGCATTGTATTTTATTTTCATGGAAAATATTTTGTAATTTTAATCAACACAATTGTGCAATAAATTTGACGACCCTGTGTGGCGGAGCAGTCACCATACCGGTCATCTAAATGATGAGTTTAGATTCTGTTCTGTGTCTGGGTGTTTGTGTATTCGTCGTGTCCATGGTACCTACCACACAGGAGATAATCCTACTGTAGGGCTATGAGTGTAGAAAGTGTAAAATATAAATTATTTATTTAAGTAAGATTGTATATGACATAATTCCAGGTATTCCGTGGGTTCCTCGTGTCTACTCTCGAGTGCCAGGAGTGCTTCCACCAGTCTGACCGTGTGGAATACTTCCTAGACCTGTCGCTGCCCGTGGCCGCGTGCCGTCCGCAACCCCCCGCCGTCGTCCGTAGGAAAACACCCAACGGTAACACCCATGATATTATACACACTTATACATTAACACTTATGGCTAACCTTCTCGCAGCATAAAGGTCTTAGGCCTAGCACACATATACAATTGCTTTATCGATCAAATAGTTTAATCGAGTTGTTTCCTTGTATGATCTTATGACGATCGTATAAGGAAATAACTCGAAGCGAGTCGAATACGCGTACAGTATATCCAGTCGTTAACTATTTATATACGAGTTTTCTAGGTACGCCTATTGATTCATCGTCTGTGAATAGTCGCGATTCGATTGTTTAGTCGAAGCAAAAGAAGGAACTGTCGGTCGATAGTTGTACAACTATTTATCAAAACGCGATCACTGTTGATTTTTTAAATTTTACTTAGCTATCTATATGGTTGGTAATATGCAGATCTACATTTCCATACTTTAACATACTACTAAACAGTTGTTCAACTAAATATTGCATATTTGCGCTAGGCCTTTACTGATTTATAAATATAAAAAAGTGTAAATTGATAATTGCGAGGGAAACTTCTTAGAATTAAGAAAAATTTTCTTGCTTATGCAATGCAGTTGTTACTAATAAATGTAATAAATTACTGCTAGCCACGTGTTCCTATGATTGCTGTTATATTATTTTAATATAGCGGTTGGTGGAGATGATCCTTAATAATAATGTTAATTGTGTTTAGTTTCTAAATTCTACAAAATTGATATTAAGTATAAGACATGATTTAAATTTTGTGGTTTTTCTTCATTTGTTTGTATGACAAGCTATTTTTTCAAGTTTGTTTTTCTGCATTTGTTTTTAAGTGTATGTTTTGCCACCCTTTTTATTTGTGTTGATATTATGTGAGTAAATAATAATGAATACGTGCATCAAAAATAAACATTGATATAATGCATTACACATGCATTATAAATGACAATACTTTTTGGGAATATTGCCAATTGATATACATGGATGTAATCCAATTACATATTATACTTTCAACGTTTAATAACTTAGACACTTTCTGCTATAAAATAATAATAAAAGATATCTATTAACTGGTATTTATTACATACAATGTTGTTCCTAACATGAAACATTTAGCACCAAATCTTCAAATGCTAAAACATGAATATCCGTAACAAACAATTGTTTGATTTTTAATTTATCATTAATATTTACCTACATAGTTTTACGCTAATTCGTTTTACCCAAATGCTAATAAAAAAATCTCTCAATAAGCCTTTGGGTAAGAGCACTAAGGCGCAAAACTGATTGGAGAACACTATTTCAGAAGAGAATTCGTACAATTCGGTTGAAGACAACAAACCGTCTAAACATCAGCTGAAGAAAGAAAGAATGGCTGCGAAAAAGGCGGCGCGCAAAAATAAAGGTGGTACTTTGCACGATCAAAATTATTTTTGCAAACAATTTTGCACCCATGCTTAGTATGCTTTCAGTTTTTTTACGTTTTGTTCGTCTTTTTTGTTGTAAACTACATAACAGCTAATACATAGGCAGTTGCAGAACTCCTACAAAGTCGATTCATCATTAGTCATACTTAATGATATGATAATATGAGCTAAATTTATTATTTCAGGTACCACCCCTAAAGATAAGTGCGGGGAGACCAATGGTGCTAAAGAAGACGGCAAGTCATCTTCTGAACAATCTGACGCAGATGTGGAGGATAATTTGGAAGATGTGCCCCGACCGCCCGACGTGGCAAGCCAGCCCGTGGCCCACACCGCCGCCAACTTCGCTGCCTACCACATGGAATCTGGCTACAATTCAGAAAAAGTCATCAGCTCAGACTCCATACGCACCAGTCCAGTGGATTTGGACAAAGAGAAGACCGATAATACTCCGGAATCCACCGACAAGGACAAAGTAGAGTTCGAAGACACCGTGGCTTCAGCCGTTCCGCTAGACTACAAGCCGCTCATCTCCCTCGAGAACTTGTCAAATCCTGACTCTGGAGTGGCGAGTCCGGAAGCCACTAAACACAATTCGACAGAGACGGTCGACAACGTTGACTCTCCCATCAACGGCAAAGAATTAGGCAGTCATAGCTCGCTTTCAAGCGAAATTAACTTGGACTTATCCAGTCCGCAACACAGTAAGTTATCGCCATACAAAAATGAAGACGCTAGGCCGGTTTCGAGGATATCATTTGCTCCAGAATACACCAATGATATTGGTTCGCGCGATCTTGGGGCGTCTGGATCCAAAGACATTCTCCTTAATTCCGAATACAATCACCATGGGTCGCAGGAGTCCTTATATAACGATATTAATAATCATCACGATGTTACGAATAAGTTGGACAAGTTGAAACTCGATATGGCCGAAGTGAAAACTAAGCCTACTTATCCCTCGCCGGTGGGACCGGACAGCCCGCCCGAACCTGGCCCGCTGGAGTCTCCGCCCTCAGTGCCACGCCCAAAGATTTACAACATTGAAGCTGAAAAACACGTACCGCGGGATATCCTGTCGTTCTCGCGCCAAAGTCCGCTGTCTCCACGATATGTTTGCGACGACGACGAATGTAGCGTCCAGTCCTGTCTGAGCCAGTTCACCGCTCTCGAGCTCCTCACGGGGAACAACAAGGTCGGCTGCGAAACGTGCACTGAACGCATCAACGGAAAAGACGGAAAGACCGTGTATACGAATGCAACGAAGCGCTTCCTCGTATCGAGTCCGCCAGCCATCCTCATCCTGCATCTGAAGCGCTTCCAGATCGGACCCCGCTGCATGTTCCGCAAGATGTCGAAGCACGTAGACTTTCCAACGGTATTGGATCTGGCGCCGTTCTGCGCGATGGACAAGCTGAAGAAGGTGTCGAACTTGGCGCGCGGGCAGACCGAGTTGCTGTACTCACTGTACGGCGTGGTGGAGCATTCAGGGGGAATGCACGGCGGACACTACGTAGCCTACGTTAAGGTCCGCGCGGGCGACAGTCGCCGTAGCTTTTTGCCTCGCGGGGCCAACCAGCCAGCCGCGACGACACCTAACGTTCCCGCGGGCGGAGGCGACGCGACAGCCGATTCCGATTCCGAGCTGTCCGGTTACGAGTCGGGCGAGGGCGCGGCCCCGGAGGCGCCGCCCGGCAAGTGGTACTACGTGTCGGACAGCATGGTGTCGGAGGTGAGCGAGGAGAAGGTGCTCCGCGCGCAGGCCTACCTTCTGTTCTACGAGCGGATCCTATAGAGGGCGCGGTTCCCCGCATCCGAGCGGCGTTTAAGCGGAAGACTGATGCGCGGGGACGGACGCTCGCGGCGTCGTAAATTTTTTACCGAATGCGCTGTAAATAGCTTCCGAGTTTCGGCTTGTTTCGTTTCGACCGCCGTGTTGTACCTCGCGTTGGCCGCCCTTCTTAGATCCTTTCGCCGTTTGTAAATTAACTATTTATAGATATCCCCCTCGCCGTGAAGTGTTCCGGTGGAATCGTGGCTCTTTTTACTTTGGTGCCGATTACTGAAAGCTGTGTCGTAGTGTTCTTAGACTAATGTAATTCTCTCGATAATTTTTATTTATTGCTTCACGTAGTAATCGTTTGGGCTTGTTTATTATATTTTACGATCAGGAATTGTGTACCGAGGGTCGAGGTCTTGGACGGTCTCTATGATGTATGGGCGCTGTGTCGTCGGCAGTATATCAGTGTATCTTTACATATACAATATTATAGTGATATGAAACAGGTATACAAGCATTATATATCGCAAAGTATTTTCTCATGTTTAAATATTCTCGAATGTTGTCGGGAAATCGTATAACGTTTTGTAGGAATTTAAATCAGTTGTGCCGTAACTTGGACTATATGACTAGTGTAACTACGATTATTGTTGTACTGTCAGTTTCATTTTAATTCCCCATACTTACTTTAGTACTATGTTCTGAAATGGTGATTTGTTACGTAATAAATAAAACTTGAGCTTTTTAGTCAAATAAATTAACATCATGCGATTTTTTTAACAAGAAATTTGATGTGAAATGGAATATTTGTTATACGTAATGTTCAATATCATGTCATGTCCTTTTATTTGTTTTAACTATTCAAATGTTTTTATTCAATGGCATAGTCTTCCATTCTGGTGTCAATTTAATGTTAATTTTTGTGTATAAATTAAATTACGGAATGATTGTTTTAATGGTATTTCTTAACAATAAAATAAAAGAATCATGTAAAACACGTATTCACGAAATGACTGCACTTTAAAGACAAACGCATATGCGTACAAGACATGCATATGCATTAAAAAGACACTGCATTTGTCTTATTTATCAACAAATTATGGCCTATAACTTGTACCAACCAACAATGTTGCAATTTTTCATCGCAACAAATGATGCTATGCGATATAACATCGTATAAACTTGTCTTTAATAGTGGGATACATTTGATGTCCATTTGAACCGATCTCCCTTTGTCTTAGGTGAAGTTAGGCTTAAAAGATTAAGATCTTAACAGATTTTGCTAGGGTTGTAACGAATACTCGCATAAGCAATATATAAACAATCTGCAACTTCAATTCTTGCATACTAGTTTTTATTAGTAACATGTTAGAGAACGTTCTTAGGCGTAGAACGTAGGCTGATTTTCATTTGGAGAATCCCAAATAGTTAAATCTTATCCGTGTTCATGGATTATTTTATTACGTCATAACTTATTTAAAAACTGAAAATGTGTTAACGCTTCTGTTAATTTGCTACAACCCTAGTCTTTAAGTACATTATTCTAAATAAAGTGAAACGAAATGAAGTTCCTCGAGTAGAGTTCTTGAATTTGACCCCATATTAACTGAAAGTATAATCACACGTTTCCCCGTTGTGAATATTTTGTGTAATGAATTTTGATTTGAATTCTGATTCTGTAAGTTAAGGTAGAACCGATCAAAGGCGTTATACACTAATAGAACATTGATCCTGATTGAAAATATTGAGTTACGATTACCTTGCAAAATCGCCGTATCAATTATTATATGGATTAGGACTTCTTGGGGGCTAAAAGTTTTAGTCACTAATTGTCCTCAAACATCTCCAATAATAAAGGGATAATATATATATATATTTTACGAAGTCAGGCTACTACATTAATAACGTAGTGTCAAGGCTACTACATTAATAACGATGCAATAATTTTAAAACGATTGAAACGTTAAGTTTTAACATTATTATAATGATTTGAAGTTGAGTGCTCAATTTATTTAATGCTGTGTCCGTGTGCGACTAATCGCGTGGAACTAAGAGGCTTAATGTAACACTAGTTTTGAACGAATTCTTAAGGAATGTCCTGTAGAGCTTTTATCCTGTCACGCGGGTTTGATCTCGCACGCGTGCTACTTGAATTCTAACCTGTCACGCGTTTCACTGCCACTTGGGTCGCAAAGAGACTGCTGAGAGTTGATTCACGCGTGTTGGTGGGAAACTTGCGGGCGTACACCCGCGTGACAGGAAAAAAGGCATCACTTTTATACATTTGTATTTTATAATAATCCGACAAAAGGGGTTTGTAATTGAAAATATTTTCCAAATCTGTCGTTTTGTTAATTATACATTGTCCTTTGTTTAATCATTTGATTAATGTTATTTGCAGTCTTACGTAAGTCGAGATAAATTGAACTGCACGTTCATTACATATCGCAGTAACCTAAAGACTAATATTATGTAAATTTGTTCCTCGATATCTGCCACTGTCGAAATTTGTTAATTTGGCGAGAAAGATCAGATTAGTGAGTTATTTTTTTACGTAGTTCAACTGTTAGATTTGAACTGTTCTCTTCATTAAATTCCACGTTTTTATTAAATCGTATTAACAGTGCAGTTCTCCGTCCGTGGCACTTTTACAAAATCATGTTTTTGACGAATTGTAAGAATTTGTTAGTCTTTAGGTTAGGTCAATTGTTCTTGCATGTGTTTTTTTACACGTCCTCAATGAAACTAAGCTGGTGCTGTGCTGAAATTATCTCAAAATGTATCAAATAGAGCCATGTCCAGCAACACATAAATAATACGATGATACATATAATGGTGAGCCTTCACTTGGTGTAGCAGTATCACTATATTTGCCGAAATATTGGGTACAAATTATAATGAACGCGCCATCCACACGTGGACTACCCTCCAGTCCATTTTGTCCATGTCCGCTTTAACATATCACCCGTATGCTCCTTTAATCCTTATGGTAATAAAGATAATTTGGTATATTTTAATGTCATTTATAATTGATACTGTATTATGTGTGCTTTGTTTCTAAATATATACAAGGAAAATTACTTTTTATTTATGTATTTGCAAATATAGCACACATGCCGAGTGAAACACCGTAATATTTAACAAAAGCTCATCACAAAGGTGATATATCATGATCTTGTAACACACTTGTGTATATACTTTAGACTAATTGATTTATGTTTAAAATGTCTTAGTGTTACGGTAAGCTTCTTGATGGTATATGTTATAATGTTTGCATTTGTCAGGACTGGTGTGTCTTATGCCGTTAGCTAGCTTGTGTTGATTATGTTATATGTATTTGATATTTTTTTTGTATATTGAACCACACACATATTACTGTGTTATGAACAGGTGTATTTAAATTAAAATATAGTTGTAAAAGTCAATTGTTTTTCATTTGAACTATTTTATTTCTATTGCTTCCGTCACGAGACAAACTTGTTATGCCTCTGCGGTTCATAGTCATAATCATATTGGAAACCAGGAAAATAGAATTTGCACACGGTTCACATTGAACCCATTCAATTATTATAATTCCCTGGATACGAAAAAACATTTGGCAGACACTGCTTACTGATCTTCAGCTGTACAACTGTTTGAAATTCCAAAGAAAGCGGGTATTACATGGTATTATCTTATCATAAAGGTATCGTTCCTATAGATTAAATTAATTATCTTTAATTTTATATTTAATTTCGAAATCAGTCGAAGAGGCAGACATGTGCGCATAATATAGCACACCTTTGTTTTTTACATTTCCGAAGCGCTGTCAATAGAAAACGCAGCGCCACTATGGTGGCAGACGTGGTCCTTAATATTTCTTAGGGTATAATTATGGCTATAAATAGCGTCTGCCACGTGTGCTGATTATATAGAAATTATGCTCGCCAGCTCCCCAACCTCAACATTCACACAATGTTGCACACGCTAATCTCTGAAGTAGCTCAACAATTTTTAATAACACTTTATATAATTTATAACCATTTATGATTGAGTCCAACTTGAAGAGTATAGTAGCATTTTTTGATCCAAAAACGTTTAAACCTGTTCTAATTTTTATATTATTGTTTGTATTTTATTTTATATCACTGTGTGACGTCATTCAGGATGCCATGACACTTTGAAGCGTTTTTGCGGTAAATTCGATTGTTTTAAAAATACGTAATAATGTTACAGATCGATTTTTAAGGAAAACATCAGTTATTTCAGTTAAGTATCTACGAAAGGAAAGAACCAACCACTAACTTAAAATTTGGACACAAGCTTATTGTAATTTTAGTTATGGACATGTTCTTGAAAATTTTAAAATAGAAATATAAGATAATCATAGAAAATCATAGACCAAGTTTCCGAAAAGTAAAAAACCATAACTTCCCATGGTTTGAAAATTTCCAGAAATACGTCTCAGTAGCTCGGACTCACTAGCGAGTGTTTTGAAATTGAAAACACCATTGTATAAGCTCTTTATTGTTTATTAAATTACTTAAATATATATAACACTTGGAATTTCATAATCCACTTGCATCTAATCTTTTTTTTAGTAAATCGATGTGGAAATCTTGATAGTCTATTAGCCTGGTTATTACGGGTGACGAACTTGCCATTGTCAATTCCATGATGCAGTACAGCGTTTTAAGAGTATTTGAAGTCTTAACATAAGCCTGAAAAAAGTGTAAATTATATATAAAAAATATATATACACGCACGCAAGCATGCAGATCATCTGATGAATAGTGGCAACTGCCGCCCATGCACATTTGTAATCAACCCTAGATAAGATAAACCCTTATTTGAAGTCAACGGCATACGTTGACCTCACTGAGGACTAATTGGAACGTTATCCACTACAACACCTTTTAAACCAGACCTTACCAGTGCTTAATAATTTTATTCATTAGTAGTTACAGCAATGATGGGATCGGTTACGAATTACAAAAGGTTATATATCTGTTACCAATTCTATAAATTTAAATGCCTATTACAGGGGTTTTGCTACTCCTGAGAACTGAGATGGAAACACTTATTATAGACAAAATTATTTCAATATTGGTGTTGAGCAGAACTTTACAAACATACTTACCAAATTAATCTGATTCTTTAAATCTGGATTATTTGCAATGTTCTTTTTAAGTTCTCTTATTTTTTCTGGTGTAAAACCTAGGCAATCCGATAGAATATCGCTTGAAATATCGACGTCTATGCACCCAGTGCCGTCAGTCAAGGTACACCTCAAATTCCACTTATCAGTTAATGTCAGTTTCTTGAGAACCGTTAAAATTTGCGCCTTTACACGGAACAATTTACCATGTTTTGCTGAATCGCTCAATTCATTTATCTGTTTAATGTAAGCATAGGGCTCCGATGCTAATTCTATCGGACCTTTCGGCTCTTCAATACTTTCGTTGAATTCTTTTTCAAACTGACTCTCTATTTCTCTTAAATCGTCCATTTGAAACAAGTCTGCCAACTCATCATCATCTGGGTATTCACTGGCGTTAACGACGTTGCTATCAACTTTAATTCTTTTCTCGGGTGCTGTGGGTTCAGCGTCGGACTGTCTTTTGCCAAAATTCTCTCGTGGAAACCCAATATCATTTAAATGAAGATCAATATTATGACATGTTTCATTCGAACTATTTGTAACTGAGTTGGATGTTATTTGACGCTGGTCTACTTGAGGTGTTGGTCTGCTTACTTCATTTTGTCTGCTAGTTTGTGTAGTCGCCGTATTGTCCACAGTCGACGCGTTGTCTGCAGTTGTTGCCATGAGATCCACATCTGTACATAAATAAAAATATCTAATTGAAACAGTGTCTAAGAACTGGTACATTTTATCAATACGCCGACATTGTTTTTTATTTATACAGATATAATCATCGGATTGAAGGGGTGGACGACTTAGGTTATCCAGTGGCGTAGCTATCGAAGGGCTAAACGGGGCAGTGCCCCGGAGCCCCCATGCCTAGGGGGCCCCACGGGCTCTGACTGT